>LOJH01027286.1:0-12875 GCA_001685095.1 Ellobius talpinus
AGTCAATGGGGGAAAAGTTCTCTTTACAGATGATTCCAGTAAAGAAGTGGAAAAAAAAGAAATTAGATTTGGTCTAAAGTGGATGTAATTTATTTAATACTGAAGGTGGACTTTATGCCCAGATAATGATTGAAAAAATTAAATGTTATACAATGTCACCTTTTCTCTGATGATTGTAGTTCTGTACTAAATAGATATTAAACTGTCGTTGGCCTTGCTTCATTAAGGAAAGTGGGGTAAACATTGCTAGTCACTTTGTGGTCATTGCGAAAGGAAATTTGGAGGATGAAATGTTAGCAAATGTCCTCTGAAAAATTGGGAAGTCAAGACACTACAAATGAGATATTACAAGAATAGTATCTCCTAAAGAGATGGTTTGTAAATGTATTACTGATAGAACAGGGTTTCCCTCAGCTGGCGTTTACATTAAAAAATAAAAAAAGGCTCTTGGGGCTGGAGAGATTACTCAGCAGTCAATAACACTCCTGAGGTCTTGAGTTTGGTTTCCAGCACCCACGTCAAGTGGCTCACAAACACCTGTTGCTCTACTTCCAGGGTATCCAACACCCTCCTCTAACCTCTGCGGGCACACATATGGCACACACAAATAAAAAAGTTTAAAGTATTTTTTAACTAAGTACAGTCAAGGATATTAGGAGTTTATTATCAAAGAAACATACTGTAATATGAGTACTAATAAAACTAATGATAGTTCAAGCATAAATCCTCCCCTGCTAACCAATTCAATTTCCCATAATCTGAATAAGAGATAAGAGTACCTTAAGTATAGTCATACTCTAACTCAATTTGAAGATATTCCTCTCTGTGGTTTTGTTTGTTTTCTTTTGAGGGGTATATCCCAACCTGGCCTCAAACTCACTTTGTAGCCTCGGATGGCCTTGAACTTCTGATTCTCCTCCCTCCACTTCCTGAGTACTGAAATTATAGATGTGTATCATCTCTTTAATTTAAACTGGTATTTGGTTTATCGTTTAATCTCAAGAGTTTTAGTAGCTTGAATGAGTTGCTCATCTTTTGAGTAAGTTAACCAAACAAATTTATTTGTGCCTGTAAAGCTGAGAATTTTGTTCTTGATTTATCAAACTGTTGGCATCATTTGGTAAGCAGCCAATCTAGGAGGATTTTGTGTTGCCGTAGGGGTAAGTCAGAGGCCAATATGAAATCTTTTTTTTTTTAATGAAGTAGGATAAAAGGTTAAAATATTTCAATTTGTGTTTTGAAGAAAATGAAAGTTTTGGGTCACTTGAAAGAAAGTTGATATGTCCGAGTAATGATGAACTTGTAATTTCAGTACTTTGGGGATGATGAGACAGGGTCTCACTATATAGCCAAAGTTAACTTTTAACTCATGTTATGTCCCACCATGCCCAGCATAACAGGACTATTTCTAATGAAAATGAAAACCTCTGCTAGTAAGCAAAACAGATTATTTCATATTTAATTAACAAAAAAGTAGGTGTTCCTATACTAATCTCAATCCATTATAGTGGTAAATAATTTTTAAAAATCCTCCAAGAGTAGTCTTTTAATCGTGTTAAAATTAGGAATGTAAGGCCCTTAAGTTACATGAAAAGTTGAGGGTAGTCGGTAGTAGTTAGATTTTCTATTACTGTCTTTTGTTCTCATTTCTCTATCTAATGTAATTAGTTTTGAAAACCTCAGGTCTGCCAGAGTCTCCCAGGGTCTAAATTAAGAGGTGGTTTTCTTGAAATAAAAGAGTGTGGATTATGTACTCAGCTAACTCAGATGGCAGAAAATGAAACTAATTGTTTTAGGGCTTTGGAGACTTGTGTTTGCAGTTAGAGGGGAAAGGTGAGAGTTAGGCTGGAGTATGAACTGGCCATAATGATATCCACATCCGGTAACCAGCACCGGCATGATTAACTATAGGTCTTTGGACCCCCTTCAAGGTACATGAAGTTCAGTTCCTTCTTCTGTAAAGTGAAGGAACTTTATACTTAAATTGCGAATATTCTATGAACTCATAACTTTTCCAGTTGAAAAGTACATTTCAAAACAATCTCCCAGGGTTCAGTGAGAGGGCTTGGCATTTGCTCCCACGCCTGACCACCGGAGTTTGATTCCTAAGACACATATGGTGGGAAGAGCCAACTAGAACAGACCTTTGCAGCACACCACACATCCAAGATTGTTTTTAAGAAAATCCGCCTTTCTCCCATCTTCAGGCCGTCCGTCTCCTTTACTCCAGCCATCATTTCCTTTGCCTTACAGAAGCTTTTAAACTCCATTGAACCCCTTTTGTCAATTCTTGCTATTTTGTCCTGGGTTATTGAAAACCTATTCTGAAAACCATTGCCTGTGTGTATCTTGAAGTGTTTTCCATATGATTTCTTCTAGCATGCTGATCTTTCATTGTTCATTACGGGCTTTGACAGTTTGAATTGATTTTTATAGACTATAGAAAGGGTCTAGTTTCAGCCTTCTTCATGTGGCTAGCTAGTCTTCATAGACCCATTTGTGGAGGAGGTGTCTTCTGTCTAGTTTATGCTTTGGATACCATTGTCAAGAGTTGGAGTTTATTTCTGAGTCCTCTGATGTGGTCTCCATGACTATTACTGTGACTGTACAATACTGGTTTGTTACTATGGCTTCCTAAATCAGATATCATGCTGCTTCCAGCATTGCTCCTTTTGCTCGGAATTGCTTTGGCTATTCAGAGTCTTTTGTGCTTCTACTTGAATTTCATATTTCTTTTTTCTAGTTCTGTGAAGAATGTTTCTGGAATTTTGATGGTATTTGATATAATTTGATATGAACTTGAAAAGTTAAGCACTGGAACATAAATTTAAAAATCTGTTTTCAGTAAAAAGAAAAAAATAATCAGTACAATTATTTTTGAGCAAGTGAATTAACAAAATAATTCTCAAAAGAAATACAAGTAGCCAATAAATACATGGTGGGGGAAACACCTCAATTCCTTGACTGTAAAGGAAATCAAATTAAAACCACACCAAGATTCCATCTCAGTCCAGACAGAATGACTACCATTAAGAAAACAAAAATGCTTTCAAGATTGCAAGGATAAACAGAACTCTGATATCAATACTATGGAAACAATGTGGAAATTCCACAAAAACTAAACATAAAGCCAAGTAAGATGGCTCAGTAGTTGTCATGTGTTTGATGACCAGAGTTCCATCCCTAAAGGTGGAAAGAGAAACCCTTGTTCCACTAAAGTTTTCCTTTTACCTTTGAACATGTGCCATGGCCTACATTCCCTCCCCCTTATAAATCATACACACACACACACACCAAAAAAAATTAACTTTTTTAAAACCAAGAATATGGCTACCACATGATCCTGTTATATACTCCTGAGTATATGCAGAGGACTCAGAATTAGCATACAGTAGAAATATCTGCACATTCATGTCTATTGCACCACTATAATAGCTAAACTATAAAATCAACCTAGAGGCCCACTTGTGGATAGATTGGTAACGAAAATGTGTATGTGTATATTTGTGGGGGATTATTTAACCACAAAAATATTAAATTGTCATTTCCAGGAAAGTATATATGGAACAATAGATACGGATCACTTTTAGTGAGAGCTAGCCTCTGAAGGACCAGATTTTTGTGGTAAAGGGGGTTAATACGGCCAAAGAAAGTACTTTGTGTAGGTGTATGAACACGTCATGACAAAAACCATCACTTTGTGCAAATAATGTGCACTAATATTGTTAATTTTATCTTACAAATTAATTTTAACATGTTTTAACTGGCACAGAATTACGCCAGTTTTCTGCCTCCCTTTCCTCACTTTAACCCCTTCAAGTGCCTGCCTTCCAACCCCTCCCATGTCTCCCACATTTTCAAGCTGACAGTGTTTTTTCATTTGATTATTGTTGTCAAATACATATATGTGAGTGTGTGTATATGCACAAATATATAAATATAACCTGCTGAGTCTGTTTTTGTTGTTTGTGTATATGTGGTTTCAGGTGCTCATCCCTGAGGGGGCTAATTTTCCTTCTCCCAGCAGTCGTGAGTAACATTTTAAAGGCAGCTGGAGAGAGGTCCTGAATGCATGCTACTCTTCCAGAGGGAACCTAAGTTCCTCATCAGATGGTTCATAATCACCGGTAACTCCAACTCCATGGGACTCTAATGCCTCTGTCCTCTGCAGACACCAGCACCAGCACAGGTGTGCATTCCCCTCCACAAAATACATATTTAAAGTAATAAAAATCTTTTTTTAAAAATAAAATACATTTTAAGAACTTAACTTTCCCCTTGAGGAAAAAATATTAATTGACTTACTTTGCTCATTACCAGAAAAGTGCAATTATTTTTATTACTTTTATTTAGTTATAATCAAAATACTCGAGAGATCAACTTAAAGGATTTAGTCTCGTTCACTATTTCAGAGGGTTCAGTCCATGGTCACTTGGCCCTATGCACCTGTGAAAGACACCATGACAAAGGAAGTATATAGAATTTCTTTGACTTAATGGCAGACACAAATCAGAGAGAGGAACCTCCAAAGGCACATACCATCAGCCCCATACATACAGCTAGGCCTATGTTCAGTAAAGTCACATCTCCCAAAATAGCACCACCAGTTGTGGGTTAAGCACTTGACACACGAGCTTTGGGAATCATATCTTATTTTAGCTATAAAAAAGATCCTTGTATGATATCATTTACTAAAACTGTGTAAAAGCCTAGGCACTGTGTAAGCTGAGTAAAATGAAAAGATGAACAAGACAAAGTTCTGTGTCTAAAGAGTTCATCATCTGGTGAGAGAGATATCTGGGTAAATCAATAATTGCAATATAGTTCATTAAGTGCTGTGAAATAGGTAAGAGTTGAGAACAAAAAGCATATGCCTTTTGTTTTGTTTTAGTTTTTCTAGACAGGGGTTCTCTGTAACTTTGGAGCCTGTCCTGGAACTCGCTCTTGTAGACCAGGCTGGTCTTTTCAAACTCACAGAGATCCACTGCCTCTTCCTCCCAAGTGCTGGGATTAAAGGCATGTGCCACTAGGGCGAGGCAGTAGCACCCTGGTGAGTTTCAGGAGAGCCAGGGCTACATAGTGAGACCCTGTCTCAAAAGCAAAAACAGAACTCAAACCTGAATGAACATTAGAATTTTCTGAGGATCGCACTAAAAATTGCATTTGTTTTGCCTAATTTCTCAAAGACTTTGATTTAAATCACCTGGGGAGTGACCATGCGCTATGCTGTTTTTCAGAGCCTTACAGGGAAATCCCAGTACACAGTAAGGATTAAAAGTCACTGGGATAGAAAAAGATAACAAACTTAGCTTTTTAGAAAAATGGGAGCTAGCATAGGGATGCATACCTTTATTTCAAGCACTCCAGAGTCTGAGGCAGGAGGATCTCTGTGAGTTTGAGGACAGCCTGGTTTGCATAGCAAGTTCCAGGAGAGCCAGGGCTACTTAGCCAGACCCTATCTCTAAATAAATAAATGAATGAATGAATGAATAAATAAATAAATAAAAGAAAGAAAAGAAAGGAAGGAAGAAAAGAAAAAGGAGAGATAGTTCTGTAGATAAAACACTTGTGCACACAGAGACCCCATGTTCCAAGAACCCATGTAGAGCCAGATGTGGTATTGTATCTCTGATCCCAGTATTACTGCAGTAAAGTGGGAAGTGGAGACAGGAGAATTACCCAGAAGCTCTCACACCAGTGAGCCTTGTTTCTGCAACAGTGATGAATAACACAGCCTGTCTCAAACAAGGTGGAAGGTTGACCTCTGAACTCTACACGTACACCACAGCACATGCACTCTCACACGGAGATGAAAGGAAAATGGGCAATTGTCAAGAAAACCAGGAGAAAAGTGCTTTGTACCTAGATTTCATGATCTATCGGGGGAGCTTCAAGCAGTTCTGTAGAGCTTACTATATAGGCTTATGAGGAAAAGGTGAGTCTGGAGAGCTAGGCAGGAGGCAGAGCAACTATTGTCTGGGAAGGATTTGGACTTCATAATAAAAGTGGTGGGGAGTGACGTGATGTCATTTCTCTTGTAGAAAAAATAGTTTCTGTGGTATTGTGAAGGATGGATTAGAGAGCCTGGAATCAGGAAAGCCAGTTAATAGGCTATGGTAACTCAGGCAGAAAAGGAGGCCTATAGTAATAAGGAAACAGAACCCACAAAGCAATATGATGTGAGAAAGTAAGAGACATAAAGGATATAGTTTATTTTTCACCTAAAGCTTATTTGTCGGCAATGAATTAAATATGTCAGGGGTAGAAAATGTCTTTCTGTGAACTTAACTATAACCAATGTGATTTGAATCCAGTCATTTCATCCAAAATTTACCAACATAATTAGAGGCTATTTACAATACCTAAATGACTGAAGTTCCGATGTGCTTAGGGACAGAAAGGCAACATTTCTCCCCCCAGATTGGTGGTAGACTGGGAAAACATATCTAAAATAAAGGTTTGAGAGATTTTAATGCACAGAAATGGCTGTACCTAGTCTTTAACTCTGTCCAAAGCAAATGGAGTGAAAGTCTTCTAACCTTCAGAACTTCATCTGGCATTGACCTCAGAAAAAAGAGCCTTTCTCCTGCATCATCAAACTGACTTTCTCTAGTTCCCTTCTTGTTGTTCTGTATAGTTCTTTGATCCTGGGATTCTCTTTAAAATAGAAGGAGAAGAACAAGAGGAGAAAAGCTAAAATGAGTGTTTTTGCAAATCTAAACAATAATAAATTAGTTTGCATTTTAAATACATTGCGGAGCTGGAGTTGCTGCCCATGCTCTAGCTCTTGGCTGCCATGCACAAGGCCATAGTTGGATCATCAGCATGGCAAAAGTAGATCAATAAATGTATAAACAAAGAAATGTACTGCAAAAATCTATATCCATTATCCAAGCCTTTTAAAACTGGAGATGTATTTTTTTAAAAAAAGAAAAACTGTTCTCTCACCATGTTGGGCTCATTTCTGTTGGTTGTTACTCTCTCTACAGCTGTACCCATTTTATCTGAAGGAAAGCATTTGGAAAATGAGGGCTATTCATATTCATCATGGCATTACTTAATTGTATAACTATAGAACTAATAATAGCATTGATATGAATTTTCAAGTTGTTTTATAAAATAACAGTATTTTGAAGTTGGGGTGGTAGGCCCTTTTTCTATAGAAAGCTTATGTTCAACGGTTGAAAAACTCATTTGAGAATTACATGTAAATAAAAACTGAGTCTACAGAAATGAACCTCTAACATTTTAAAGAAGTGGGCTAAACCAAGTCCATGTATGTATATACACACTGTGATAGCCCAGACATGTATTCTAAAGAACAAACAAAATACGGAGGTAGGGGTTCAGAAAGAGAAAGCAGAGCAGGGAGAATGAGAGATATAGGATGGAATGAGGGGCAAGAAGAGAGAATTGTAGGGTCCTTCACAGTAAGCATGTCACGGTTAGGTCTAAACTACAGGAACCCTGTTAAATTTGAATTTCGGTATACACCAGTAATTTTTAGTACACGTTCCATGCAAAATTTGAGACACTGATAATAATTATTCATTACTTAGCTGAAGTTCAAATCTGTCTCTTAAAAAAAAAAGAAACAAAGAAAACATCCTGCTCCTCTCCTGAGCAGGTTGAGTCATTGTCACCCATTAAAACTGTCTTCATAAGGCTGCAGTTTACTTTTTAAATTCTTTTACTAAAGTCATAGTTAGAAAATAAGACTGACTTTATTCTTCCTGTCTGAAGTTCTGTAAAATTTTATGAAAAACAAAAGAAATTACAAATTAGTTTCATCACCTTTTAATACCACAAATACAACTTTAATGTTTAGAAGGTTCGAGTTGCCTCTAAGCTTATAGAATATTTAAGAGCAATACTTTTTTTGTGAAAGATCTAGATTGAGTCAGTTGTGGTTTCTGCATCTGACTACTGAAGTTCTAGCCATCAAGATGAGAAATTAATGAAGTGAAGTAAAGGTAAAAGGTGAGAGGAGGAACTTTCTTTCAGAACAGGGTCAGCGAGTAAATAAGTTCTCAGGCACATTCATTTTCCACTTCACTGGGCTTCCATGTCAGTTTACAAATGTAGCACAGTATCTACACAGCCTTAGGTTCTCCTAAGGAGAACCCTCTATTCTTAGAAAGCTCAAAGAAATGCTAAGAGCCTGGGCTGTGGGAGAAAAGACCATCACAATCAAATAGTTTATCACAGCTATGTTATCGCTAAAGACAAATCCTTAATTCTTTAAACACCAGCGGGTGTGATAGGAAGTTCATCTGAATTTATAGATTACTTAGTGCCTGCACTTTCTAAGATAGGTAACGAGCAAAGGCCACAAACAGCAGTTTTGAGATAATTCGAGTCAGGCTGTAAGGGCTGACACAAACCCTGAGCCAAATTATAAGAAGCAAACTCCTTCATCTGTGACCTTTCTGGGGAGGGGATGGGGGAAGGAAAGACTTATCTCTGAGTGAAAACAACAGAAACATTTTTCTTGGAGAAGATCAGATGAAGCCCAGAAATAAGACTTTGATGATGCTGAGTCCCAGGCTTCATGGAATTCCCCAAATAGGGATTGCTTGAACTGTAACAAAGTCTCTTGTATTTGCCAAAAGGCACCATTAACTCAGCCAGGCTGCACACTGAACAGTGGAGGAGGGATTCTTGGCCAAGACCATTGGAGTCAAACTTCCTTCTACTTGGATATATCTGAAAAGAAAGGACCTGTTCTTGCCTGTATAGCCTAGGAGGTGTGTCCAAAATGACATGCCACTCTTCCTCTAGGACAAGTTTAAGCAATTCAATTCTTTTGAAACCAGAGGAACCAGAACACCATCCAAGAGGGCTATTAAGTACTTAACCTTCAAATAGTCCTTGTGTAACAGCCCAACCCATTTTTACTTCATTGCCCTAATTGCCTGATTTATTTGTAGCAGAGAGAAAAAGTGTTCGACAAGAATTATGGAGCAAGTAGGCAATTGCTTTTGTTTTTTTTCTTTGTTTGGAATAGGGTGAACTATAGTTCAGGGAGGAGAATAATAATAGTTAAGACTTGTACAACAGAACACCGAGTTTAATGTTTAATCAAGGCTGCCGGTAATACATCTTGGTGCCACATAGCTTGGCACAAAACATCAATAGGTTCTTTTCTTCGTTTTTCATTTGGTATATAAATGTGGCACATTTTGTCCTAAGGGTAATAGAAAGCCAGTCTCTTACAGCATTTCACATTTCCTGAATTTCCATTTATTATGGACTTGGCTTAGATGTGGTTGGTGCCACCTACCGGACTAAATATATAATTACAGGCCTCCCAACCCATTTGTAAACACTCCCTAAAAACAGCCTTAGGGAATATTCATTCCTTCATTCGGAGGATGCTACTATGAATAGCTAAGTTTGGATTCCCATCACAGTTTTCAGGACTGGAAGAGGCATAAGAAATCAAACTTTAACATTGTCATTGTATTGTTTGCTCCAGAATCCCAGCTTTACCTAGGGACACAGAAGCCTGACTTTCAGAATCATTATAAGGGTTACACAAAGTGAGAAGCTTTAAATGTGCCCTGTTACATGTGATGGCTGTAAATATTAGATACAGAAAAATTGAACTCAACCTGCCCATGTCGTGTAAGAGCTACAACACATATATCTATCTGACCCTAGAGCCATGGCTTTTTTCATTAAATTAAAACTTCTCAAAGTTGGGTAGTGAAATAATTTTAGGTGACACCTGTAATAAATTTAAGAGGTTTTATAACATGGCTTTAAATCCTGTAATTCACAGTGGGGGGAAGTTTTTTGAAGCAAACTCTCGCCCAGGCTGGCCTTGCCCTTTTGGGCCTGATGCCTCGCATCCTACATGCTGGAATTATAAACAGGTGTTTCTGCACCTGGCTCACTTATTTCCTTTCCAATGCACCAAGGAGGAAGTTTAAAGTTGGTCCTGGTTTCTTTAAAATGAACTGTCTTGTTAATTTTATTTTCCAATAATGATAAAACAGGTTCCAGGCTTGACCATCTCTCTAGAATTAATTTTTTGTTTCTTTATCATTAAATTTACTTGTGAAAACAACATTGTTTTGTCATTTAGTGACACAAATTTTGTGCCTGTTCATGGAAGCTCACGCCTGTGATACTGGCTCTTAGGAGGCTGACGTTGAAGGACCACTGTGAGCCTGAGGTCAGCATGGGCTACACAGTAATTTCCAGGCCAGCTAGGGCTACAGAGTAACATCCTGTTCTGTTTTTGAACTTTTTTTTCAAGAAATGCATGTATGAAAATGAAATCATCCTGAGTAGTAAAAATGAAGAAATAATAAGCAACAGTTTAAAGAAGTTGAGAAACAGTAATGCTACCACATTACTTTCCCACTCTTAATAATGATACATTTATTTAACAATTCTCTCATTGTCCGTTTGTTTTCTGTCGTTGTGAGAAACATTCTAATCAAAAGCAACTTGGGGAAGGAAGGGTTTATTTGGTTGACAAGTCCCAACCACAGTCTATCATGAAGGGAAGGCAGGACAGGAGTTCAGGGCAAGAACTTGGAGTCGGAGATGAAAGCAGAGACCATGGAAGGCTGTTGCTTACTGGCTTGCTTTGCCCACTTTCTGATATAGCCCAAGACTCTCTATCCATGGGTAGCGCTATCCACAGAGATTGAGCCTTCCCAAATCAATCATTAATCGAGGCTCCAAAAGACTTCGGGCCAATCTGATGGAGACATTTTTCTCAGTTGAAGTTTTCTTCTCCCAGATGACCCTAGCTTGTGTCAAGTTGACAAAAAACTAATCACCATAAGAACTAGCACTTCTGGGTTTCTATGACCGTTAGATTTTGGATCCATTGGCTCAAACCAAAGGATTTTGAATATGTGTAGACATCTAGTCTCTGCTCAGTGAATACATAGTAAACCTTGGGACTGCTGGATGGACCCTGCCTGTGGCTGTGGTGATATGTGTTGACTGAGCACTGTAGAACCCCACACTTCATTTGTTAGACATGAAAGAGAAGAGAAAGTACGGATCTGTGGGCTGCCCCAGTTTAAACTGATCGTGCGTTCTGTGAGTGTGTAGAGGAGTTTCCTCAGGCATGCAGCTTGAATGGAACCACTAATGGAAGATTGACTTATATCTGAAATTTAAAGAACTGTTTCCTTACTATGTGGATCCCTTGAGGTGATCTTTGGCTAATTTTCAATGACATAAAAACACAGCTGTCTGTTTTCCTCATACTTCTTTGTCTTTTGAAATTTCCATATTAATGACTTACTGCCTCCAGGCTCTTTCTTTCCAACTTCCTGCTGTCCAGTTCTTCTCAAAATATAAGTAGAAAGAAAAAGAGTGTGGAACTCTGCCTGGGGACATGTAGTTCATCTAGTCTTCTAGGTTTTCCAGATTTTACCTATTGAAGAAGATAGAATGCTGTGTGCCTGAACCAACTTGCTGCATTCTATTAAAAAAATTTCACAATAATGACTTGTTAACTATTGTATCAAGGAGCAGATAAGACACAGTCTAGGGATTTAGATTCTGGATTCATGGAAATATTATTGAGGATATTAACAACTGACATTTTATAGGAAGTCTTGTCCCCTTTGTGGAGGCCTGTGGGAGATATTGCTCTCAGGTCTCAGTACCATGAAAATCTGTATTTGTCCTAATCAACCGGTTTGCTGTCACTTCATGAATATTGACAATCATGTTTTCTGGAAAATTCAGAAACAAATTTATAACGTACCTCCACTAACTGAATAACATTTCTATCCTACATTATCATGTTTTGACAGAACTTCCCTTTCCTTTGACTTGGTCATCTATTTATTTAATCATATGTGTTGTGTGTTATTTTTATAAGACATTCAAGTCCTTTATGGACTAAGACCAAGAAGAAATTAGATACATACATACAGACAGACAAACAGACAGACAGATAGATACTGGAAAAGCATTGCCACTCTTGGGGTAGGATTTCTCATGCATGTCTCTTCTTAAAAATAAGACTTCAGATTAATAGATCCTTGAAAATTTAAGGATCTTTCCCCTACCTATCATAGCCACTATTTTACCTTTTATGAAATATTATGATTTCCAATGATATTATAACATCTTTAGGGGAAATCACTGTCATTCCCAGAAATACAACTGAATTAGTGAACTCAGAATCTTTGCCTACTATCTCCTACACCTTTGCTTTGAAGTAACCGTATATCCAATATGACTTACAAGACCAGTTCTAGTTCTTAGGATAGGGGTAAAGGTGAAAGAAACTAAGTATTTTTGAATGTCAACAGTTATTGTCTACATATACTAAGGATATGATATATTTATCTTTACAAAGGAAAGCTTAATTTCTTCCACAGAGACTCCTTATCTTATTACAATAGTTACTAAATACTGGCATTAATGATGATTATGAAAAAAGTGTTTCTACACATTTAACTTACACTGTGTGCCAGGCACAGAGATGATCATTATTAATAATGGGACCTTCAGTGTAACAGAAAAAAAACAAACCCTCCAGCTATGTACCTTTGATACTCCACCCACTTTGAGGCCTTGGAAGATCCAAAGCTCCTTGATTTGGCTCAAAATTGTGCTGTAGGTACAGTGATAATTTTAAGTCATTGGCCTTCTGATAGTTCCTTAAGGCTTCAATTCTCAGCTCAATCACTTTGCCGTGAGAGCATTCTGAAAGAGGATGTTTTTCAATACATTCACATAATACTGACTTTTCTAAATTTACTACTACCTGTGTTTTGTTATACAGATGTTGAAAAACAAAGCTCCTATGTTTTGTCTTTTATTTATTTATTTGTTTATTTTTGGTTTTTTGAGACAGGGTTTCTCAGTAGCTATGGAGCCAGTCCTGGAAC
>LOJH01027287.1:0-14261 GCA_001685095.1 Ellobius talpinus
ATCTGTGTATCGCCATGAAGCTGTGGCGTACCAGTAAAGGTTCCAGTGTGTCCTTTCCTTCAGCAGGTACAGAGTGTCTCTTTGACTCTGCCTACTCTCTGTATATCTCTGTTTGGATTTCCCTCCTGGCTTTACTCTGCTAAGCCATTGGCTGAAACAGATTTTTTATTAACCAATGGTAATAAAACACAGTCATAGCATACAGAAGGAAATCCCACATCAGGCAGGCAGGAAAGAAACGTTTGATTACATAACACTATACTGGCTGGGTTTGTGTGTCAATCTGACATAAGTAAGGCTCATCAGAGGAAAGAGCCTCCTCGGTTGAGGAAATGCCTTGATGAGATCCAGCTGAGTAATTTTCTCAATTAGTGATCAGTCAGGGAGGACCCAGCCCATGGCGGGTGGTGCTATCCCTGGGCTGCTGGTCCTGGGTTCTGTAAGAAGGTGGATTGAACAAGCCAGGGGAAGAAAGTCAGTAAGTAGCTCCCCTCCATGGCCTCTGCAACAGCTCCTGACTCCAGGATTCTGCCCTGTTTGAGTTCCTATCCTGACTTCTTTCAGTGATGACCAGCAATGCTGAAGTGTAAGCCAAATAAGCCCTTTCCTCCCCAACTTGCTTTTTAGTCACGGTGTTTCTTCACAACAATAGAAACCCTAACTCAGACAAACACCAATTTGATCACGGTGTTCATTTTTTTATGTTCTCTAGAATTTTTTGCAAGTATTTTATTGAGGAATTTTGCTTCTACATTGCATTTATTCCATTTTTTCTTCCTCCCATTCCTTTTCCTTCTGGAATTCCCATATTGTGTCTATTGGTTTACTTGATGACATCCCACCCCTTAGGCTCTGTTCACTTTCCTTCAGACTGAGTAATATTTAATTTCATTCTGCAGATTCATTGGTTTTATGGCAGATCTTCCTTTGAATCTCTGCAATGCATCTTCACTTATTTACAGTACTTTTCAGCTTCCTATTTCTTGTTTTTTAGGTTTTCCATAACCTTATCACAATTCCTATTATTTATTGTGTTGTGTTCCTGTGACTTTATCCCAATCTCCCTTTAGTTCCTTGAGCATCTTGAAAAATAGTTTTCAGAGTACTTGCTTAGTATATCTCCACTAGGTATTTTCGTGAGTTTGTTTTTATCATCATCCTTTGAATGTACTACAGTTACTTGTTTCTTCATATGTATTATGGCTTGCTATATTATTTAGTTGTCATTGAAAAGGGTAGACATTTGGACTAATAGTATGGAAGCTCTGGAAATCAGATTCTTGACTCTTATTCACTGTCTGTCTCTGTGTGTCTTCTTTCCTGATTGTTGACATTTGTTTTTTTCTTTTTGATTGCTGTAGCCTATCCTGCTGTTCAGCCTAATGTGTACACTTAAGGTCTATTAGGCCTTTTTCCCTGGACATATGTGATTATCATCTTGTGCTCTTCCCTATACGTAAGCTTAAATTTTTTTCAGACACACCCTCACACTCTTGTGGGCTTGGGGACCAGCTGGTACTACTATGAAGAAGAATGAATTTGGGTGATGAAGTGAGAAAGGGCTGAGGTCGATAGTGGAGTTGGCAGAGTGGTGTGCAGCAGTCTAGAGTTTACTAAGACACAGACTCAGCCCCCAAACATGCTGCAGCTGCAGGATTGCCCTGACTCTGGGCAAGGAGGAGGCCTGAGATGAGGAACAGTTCATTTTCTGGACCTCCTTTGAAGGACCACCGTGGTCCATGATTTCACTGAGGGCCATGTGTGGGTCAGTGGCCCTGATGTGGCCAGGGCCAGGTTGTTATCCTAGGCTAGTGTTACTACCTACTGCATACTGATGTCCATGTTCCATGCCACGGCCTGAAGCCATGTTGAAGTCTGTATGGCCTGAACTGACACCTGATGCCATGGTAATGTCTGGATCTGAGCTGCCACCAAGGACCATGTCTGTATCTGAGGCCCTCCTGCAGCTAGGGTCTGTGTTGATGTCCATAGCCCATGTTACCACTGAAGGTCATGTGGATGTCCATGGCCTATGCTGCCACCTGAAGCCATGTTGATATTTGTGTGCCATCGGGGCTACACTGATCTGAGTGACCTGCACTACCACCTGAGACCATGTGATGTCCAAGTCCATACTGCCACAGAGGACCACGTCTGGGTCAATGGTCTTACTGCACCCAGGGTCTCTGTTGATATCCATGGCCCAAGCAGATGTCCTTGGTTTGTGCTACAGCCTAAATCCTTGTTGATCTCTATGGTCTGGGCTGCATCTGAGGTCCTTGTTTGAGTCTGTGAGCCCGGGGCTGTGTTCATGGCTTGTGCTGTCACCAGAAAACACATGGAAGTCCATGATCTGTGCTCCTGCTGACTATAAAGAGCAAGAAAGCTACTCTGGCAGTGATCTGATGTCTGCAGATCTACAGTTGAAAAAGAGGGACATGGAAAGCTTCTGTGATAATCCCTACCCTCCCAGCCCCCCAAAAGTAACAGTCTAAACAGGAAGCTATCAAAGAAAACTCTAAAGCTGAAGTGTAGCTCTCCACAATAGATGGCTTCAGGTGAGGTATGGGAGGGGAGGGACCCAGTTCTATTTAAGGGGTAGGCCACTGAGGTTTAACCACACTCCAGTGAGCATCATGGAAGGACTGGGAAGTGAGTGTGATCGTGTGTATGATGTGAGATTCCCAAAGAATAAAAACATGTTGAAAAAAGTTCCTGCTAATTTTGTTTTTAAATTTTCTTTACATATTTATTTACTTCTACTGTTACTTCCTTCTTTCCTTTCTCTCTTTTGGTGGTGCTGGTGATCACGTCTAGGGTCCTGTCAATGTTTGTCAGGTTATCCACCACTGCATGACATCCTTAGTCTCTGTGCACTGGTCTGTTAAACACCCCAGAGATTTCTTTTGCCAGAGGAAGAGGCCAGAGCAACAGTGAGGAGGTAAAACGGTACTGGCTGCCCATTTCCTCCTGTGTACATCTGTGATCAGACGCAAGAATCAACAACATGATGGTGTTCCGTATTTGGAAGACAGCTCTCTTTGCCAAACCCAGCTCCTATAAGCTGTATTAAAAACACTCAATGAGCATCGACTTAGCTGCCTGACACAAAGGGTCAGGTAAGGATCAGCTGCTAGGAATTAAATTTCAAGAAAATTAACCACAATTTACAGTCCAAGCCTTATACCTAAGGTTGCAGTATCTCAGTAGTTTACGGAGTCCATAAACTATCCCATCCAACAATTTTGCCAGTGAGACTGTTGTCTGGGTCAGAAGACAAAATTGCTGTGCTTTTTTTTGGATTTTTCTCTCTCTCTTTTTTTTAAATTCATTTTACAGCCGAGCGCTGGTGGCGCATGCCTTTAATCCCAACACTCAGAAGGCAGAGACAGGTGTATTTCTGTGAGTTCGAGGCCAGTCTGGTCTACAAGAGCTAGTTCCAGGACAGGCTTGAAAGCTACCGAGAAACCCTGTCTCAAACAACAACAACAACAAAAAACCCCAAAAAAACAAAAACAAAAAAATAAAATTCATTTTACATAGCAAGCACAGTTCCCTCTCCCTCCTGCTCCCCCCACACCTCTTCCCATCCCCCATCCACTCCTCAGAGAGGGTAAGGCCTCCCATGGGGAGTTAACTAAGCCTGGAATATCAAGTTGAGGCAGGACCAATCCCCCCAACCCCCACATCAAGGCTGATCAATCAAGATATTCCACCATAGGGAATGGGCTCCAAAAAGCCAGTTCATACACCAGAGATAGATTCTGGTTTCGTTGCCAGGAGTCCCACAAACTGCCCAAGCCACACGACTGTCACCCACACTCAGAGGGCCTAGTTTGGTCCCACGCAGGCTCCCCAGCTGTCAGTCCAGAGTCCGTGAGCTCCCACTAGCTCAGGTCAGCTGTCTCTGTGGGTTTCCCCATCATGACCGTGAGCCCCGCCCCTTGCTCATATACTCCCTCCTCCCTCTCTGGACTCCAGGAGCTTGGCCCGGTGATTGGCTGTGGATCTCTGTATTTGCTTCCATCAGTTACTGGATGAAGGTTCTATGATGACAATTAGGGTAGTCNCCAGCTGTCAGTCCAGAGTCCGTGAGCTCCCACTAGCTCAGGTCAGCTGTCTCTGTGGGTTTCCCCATCATGACCGTGAGCCCCGCCCCTTGCTCATATACTCCCTCCTCCCTCTCTGGACTCCAGGAGCTTGGCCCGGTGATTGGCTGTGGATCTCTGTATTTGCTTCCATCAGTTACTGGATGAAGGTTCTATGATGACAATTAGGGTAGTCTGTTGCGCCAGCGCAGCCTGGATGCCAAGTCTGAGTGAAGAACGTCAGGATTAATGAAACACGCACTCTGGATGTTACAGAATCAGAAGCCCTTTATTGTACATCACCAAGGGGGTTTTATACCTAACCCAGACTGGTGGGTCAATAGGATGGAGGCCTCATCGCCGGAACCTTGGGTTAGGGCCAAGGCAATGCGTACTCCGGAAGCAGGATTGGTAAACAACACTGAAAGTACGGAACTTGTAAGTTTCTCAGAAACCCAGAACAACAAGGGCAATAAACGTCACCAACTGGGGAGGTGAGTAGGAAGGCCAGGACTCCATTAGGTCCCAAAAGTAGTCACCAATCTGATTACAGGAGAAGGCTGGTTCAGGCACCTTCTGCTTGAACCAGCATTCTCCACTATTGCTAGGAGTCATCCCAGGGGTCATCCTTGTGGATTCCTGGAAAATTCCCTAACACCAGGTTTCTCCCTAACCCCATAATGGCTCCCTCCGTCAAGATGTCTCTTTCATTGCTCTCCCTCTCCACCCCTTCCCTAACTTGAACATTCTGTTCCCTCATGTTCTCATATCCCTCCCCCACCCCCAACCCCAGTTTACCCAGGAAAGCTTATCTATTTCTCCTTCCTGGGGAAATCCATTTGCCCAGAAATTTCATGATGTCATTTTTGTTTGTTTGCTTGTTTTTGTTTTTTTCCCTGCAAATGTACATTTTCTTTATCCATTCTTCGGTTGAAGGGCATCTAGGTTGTTTCCAAGTTCTGGCTATCCGTGTGCCTGTGAACACCTGATTTTTGACAAAGAAGCAAAAATTGTAGTGGAAAAAAGAAAACATCTTCAACAAATGGTGCTGTCATAACTAGATGTCAACATGTACAAGAATGCAAATAAATCCATATATATCGCCATGCAAAAAACTCAAATCGAAGTGGATCAAAGACCTCAACATAAATCCAGTTACACTATACCTGACAGGAGAGAAAGTGGGAACTGCCCTTGAACTCACCAGCACAGAAGACCACTTCCTAAATATAACACCAGTAGCACAGACACTGAGAACAGCAATTAATAAATGGGACCTCCTGAAACTGAGAAGCTTCTGTAAGGCAAAGGACAGGGTCAACAATATAAAACCTCTTACTTTCCAATCATCTCTCTACAGTCAGTTGGATAGAGTATTGCTCATCCTTTTTTCTTGAGTTCATGCAAGAACTGCAATTCTATAACCCAGGTGTAACTGGTCTTACTCCTTAGCACCACCAATACACTATGTCAATATTCTCTTAGTGGGTAAGGCCATCAAACCCATCACTTAACATAGGCAACCTGTGCAGTTTGGGGTCAGTGGTCATAGCCTACCCCCTCAGTGATAATTATAGGTTTTCCTCAGATCTGGAAGTTTGCATTTTTACTTGGATTATGAGGTAGAAGCAAGTGCTACAGAAACCTCCAGAAGTTTCTGGTAAATTTTTTGAAAGCAATGCTGTGGTATGTAGGGCATGTATAACATTACTATATATGAGGCTTGGTGGGCTAGCCCCATCCTTACCATGAAGCATGTGACAAGTGAGACAGAACATTCAACTCTTGTGTCTTGGTTCATTTAAGCTGCTATAACAAAATAGTATAAACTGGCTTATAAATGACAGAAACATATTTCTCATTGTTTTGAAGGTCAAGAAATCCAAGATTGAGGCAGAAGAATCACTGTTTCCTAATCTATAGATGGCACTTTTTAAATTGTATTTTCCTACAGTGGGAAGGGCAAACGTGTCCTTGAGTCCACTTATAAGAATATTCGTGAGAACTGGGGTGCCCCATCCAGTCTTAATACGAGAGGAGCTGCCTAGTCTTACTGCAACTTGATATGTCATATTGGGTTGATATCCATGGGAGGCCTGCCCATTTCTGAATAGAAATGGAGGAGGAGTGGATGGGGGTGCAGAGGGGAAATGAGAGTGACAGAGAGGGAAGAGGAAGGACAGAAGATTGCAAGAGGGATATAAGAAAGAAAGGAAAAGAAATCCGCACCAAAAAAGAATATTCACGATAGTTAATTACCTCCTCATAGGTCACATCTCCCTGCACCATCACCATGGCAATTGGATTTCAAGATATGATGGGGGAGGGCCCGACTCTTTAGGCTACCTTCTAATCTCTACTCTCTAATCTCATATTTATGCTAATATGGGTGATGCAAGACCAGAAAATGGCAAGTCACAGGAATTCTGTTCAATATTCTGCAGCCAGTGCTTCTCAGGGTTGAGTCAACTTAGCAATGGGCATCTTTGAGCCTACCTATATTCCAGGAATTGTTGGAAACTGCATCTTAAAGTAGATTTAAGATAAACTGCAAAATCCAAAGGCCTAAGTGCATAGAGGTGATTATGAAGGTACACGAGACAAGGAACTGAGGGAACCCAACATATGGGGTAGAAGCAGAAGGAAAAAAATGCAGTGGAGAGAAATCATTATAAACCAAACCCATGTTTTTTAAGGCATTTTGTATGACCCCCCATCCATTGTTACAGCTATGCTGAAATCAATTTAAAATCCAAAAGCAAAACGAATGTGCCATTTCTGTTTCACAGTTATACATTCTTATTACCTTGCAAATGTAGTCATCTGTTTCTTCCAGAGTGTTGGTTCTCACCCTGGGAACAATTCTCTCTAAAATTGTTCTTAGTCTACTTCTCTGGCCACGGTCGCCTTTGAATTGAAGTGCTCCAATCTGTCCTCATTTTCCCCAGGGTTAAGTACCACTGCATGCAGAACTGCAGAGGGCTACTTACTGATGCTTTGGGTCTGCTTTTCTCCATACCCATCACTCACCATGCCCTTCCATTTCTGGCTTCAGTGACTTCCAGGTATTTCCTGGAGTATGTCTTCTGGTGCATTCCTTCATGGCTCAATTCTCTGCACACCATATGAATGCTCTACTTGTGTCTATCTGTGTCAAACCTCTACTCTTTTTAAGATTTTATGCTTCTGTGAAGTTTATCCCCCCCCAGACAAGGTTTCCCTGTACAGTTCAGGCTGGCTTCAACCTCTTAATCCCCTACCTTAGACCCGCAGGTACACTGGCCACTATGGCTGACTCTAGTCTTTATTGACCAAGACAGAATTGAACACAAGCTTCCAGAGGACTTTGTCTGAGGCACACAGCTCTGTTTAGGCACCTATCACAGTACAATCACAATTGATCCAGCAATATGAGTGTTTCTAAAGAACGTGGACCACATCTACATAATCTCTGTGCCTTCATGGCCAGGTATAGCTCCTTACACACAGGAAGGCCTGTTTATCTTTGAGTACCTAAAATGCTTTGGACAAACATTATTTTTATTTAAAATTAGGAGGTTCCTGTGTCAGTTTCTATTGCTAATAATCTCTTGGATCCAAGATTTAATATCTAAAATATGTGATAATCTTCCATTAATTTGATGAGAATGTATTGACTATTTACTTTAGACATGGTAGGATAATCACTGATCAACAAAATCAGAACTGCACTTTATTGGTCTCACGGAACTGAGAATTTATTGAAGATGTTCAGACATAGTAGAACATAAACATGAGTACTGTAGTCCCGGTACTCAGAAGTCTGAGGCAGGAGGATCAAAAGTTTGAGGACGGCCTGGGCTATTATATAGTGAGACCCCCATCTCAAAAATTATTGAAAAATGTTCTATCATCCTTATGAGTTATTAAATAAAGGAGAATGTATTTTAGGTGTGGCCCCTGGTACCAATGAGACTGTCCACAACACAAGCCTTTCTGACTTGTAGGTTGCTGCCCATTGGCTTTTCACTCTTTCTTGTTGATTTGTCTTTTGTTCTCCAGCCTATAAAATGATCTCAGACGATAACTACAATAGACCAAGAAACAAACAAGCAAAAGACTTGTACATCTTCATATTTTAATCCAAGCAAAATATGGCCTTTGGGACCCTGTGGAGGGCTGGGATTTATCAATGGCCTTACAGTTTTACCCAGAGCTTCTGCATTGAGAGCAGTATTTAGTTTCACTTTAGAGAAAAAAAGGGATGCAAAAGAAACACTCAAGAAACAGCAAAACAGGACAGGGTACTTGGACCGGAGGGCCAGCTTGTAGGCAATAAAGGGTTAATGAAATGTACTCAAGCAAATAGCAGAGGGCTGTGAATCAAGGCAGCACAAACTCCTATTTCAATGCAGTGGGAGAAAAGAAGGAAGACACTGGAATGGGTGTTTTGAAAAGGGGAAAACAGGAAACAAAACCCAAACATAAACCAAAACCAAAATGTAGTTCCTGTGAAAATCAGATATTAGAAAGCTTGAATAAACTCAGACCAAGTTTCCACAGGTTCCTATAGATCTGCTACCTTGGGAGGACTGGGTCCTTCTTCCTTCTGAGTCGAAGTTAAAACCAAGGGCAGGTTTAGAGTCAAGCAGAATAGTGATATGAATTCAGTTAGGCAATTCAAAGGCGTAACAGTCAGCATTACAGGGGGCTGACAGTCTTTTCAAAATGTTTAAAAGGGAGGTTGGGGAGGCTTAGCTTTCTTAAATCTGGTTATATTGTGTCCCTGCTGTCCCTTAGCTTAAAGGTGATTTGTAGCAATTGCTGCAGAGTAAGATGCAACTTGTGGTGGAGACATGCTGCCACAAGGGTCAAACGTCAAACCCCAACTTTAATATACAAAGAGAGCAAAATACACGCAATGCAAATTTGCATTTTCACTTTGAGTCCAAAATAGTAATTGCCTGAATCAAAGCTAATTTGATTTGCTGAATTAGCCTCTTTGAAAAAGTAAAGTTTATAAAATGTATAGGGGCTAATATTTTTTCCACTTTTCTGGGGGACTTAAGATGGACAATTTTCTTCATTGTATTTTAAAAACAAAAGCTATGAGACCAGGGATGTAGTTCAGGGGTAGAGAAATTGTACAGCATTATAAAGTGCAGGACTGCATCGCCAGCTCTGTAATAAAATAAACGTTGTAGGTCAAGCGGTGCTTGAAGGAAATGGGAAGACTATATAGCCAGGTTACTTCACGCCTTTCCACAACCCCAAATACAAATCTCTCTGGCCTTCTAACGGGCTAATATTTCAAAGAGTTTGGGATCTGGTCTACGACTCCTCTGGACCCATTTCCCTGTCCGTTAAAAGTAACCTCAGAAATGCTAACGGATGCATTTCATCTAGAAACCTGTGTCAATCACTACTGTAAAACGTGGGCTTCTCTCTCACTGAAGAGCAGCAAATATCTATTCACAAATGGGCATGCCTGTTATCGAAACTGAACTATGCCCTCATCCGGATTTATAATAGCTTTACCATCGCTGATTGCTTGCTGGTTTTTGTTTGGCAAGTGTGACAAAGGAAGAGGGCTTCTGGGCTGGTTTGGCAGCCACGCAAGGCTAACAAAGGGCTCACTCTGGCTTCAGGACAGAAAGCAGTTGATCTCCAAGTCCTGGAACAGTTTCACACCCACTCCCTGGAACTGAGTGTGGATCACTGCCACTCGCTGGTGAAGAAAGGAGGCCACTGCCAAGCTCTCTGCCACCTCCAACTCTTGACTGTCCCCATCAGCCCATCAAGAGACCTGAAAGCGGACGACTTCTTCATGTCTTCAAGCTTCCTGCAGATGGCAGAGCCCACCGAGGACAGGGCCATTGAAGTCTTCTGCTTCATGAGGTGTTGGAGGCCTGGACGTCATGCCAGCTCTTGGATAGATTCTGCCTCAGTCCCACCAAGGCCATGCAGCCTAACTTCCTCCTGAGTTCCCCACACCGCTTCTCTTCGGCTGTCAGCGTGTCACGTAATGTGAGGATCTCTTCTTCCAGTTTAGTGAGCTCAGATTTGAGCTCCATTTTTTCAGCCTCCAACAAACCCGGTTCTGAAGCTGGGTGGGATTCATAGGTGGATACAGAGGTCTCTGTCGTGGCCTCTGGAACAGACAGGGAAACGTCTTCATCCAGGGAATTCAGGTGCAGTTCTTGGTAGAGAGAGTCTTGTCCTTGGTTTGGGGACAAATAGTTGGGGCTGGTGGAGTTGCAGTCTAGGCCTGCAGTCTCAGAATTCTCGCCAGTGGGACAGGACACTAGGTGAGCCGGCTCCATATCTTGGGAAGCAAAATTCGTTGGGTTGGCTGGCTAGTGAGTCTACGTCCTTGCGAGAGGAGTGGACACTTTCAGTGGGGATCCACTTCCTGTTGGTGGGGGTTGGATATGCGGGAGGTGGAAGTCACAGAAGTGGGACTTCCGGCCCAAAGGGCTGCCAGTCATTCAGCACCTCTCTCAATTACGGAATGATCTGTGGAGGTATTTCAGGGGCTTGTTTCTACATCACAAGGACCTTGTGAGGTAGGCAGAGCCCAGATTATTATTGAGAGAAATCTCTTTTCCTCTAGTAGTAGTGACATAGGCCGGGTGTTCACATCAAATTGTGTGGCGTCACTTTTCTACCACACGAGTGTTTTTCAGACCCCTGGAAATCAATAAGCAGTTACTCTAACAGAAATTTAAGAGGAAACCTAGCACATAAGACAAGTAAATAAGATGGAGTGTAGCACTCAAAACTTCCAGACTTGCCTACCTCCCCGTCTTCTTGACCCAGGTTTCCGAAGGAGCCCTGAGAAACCATGGACTCTTAAGATAGATTTGAAAGTAATCAGTAGTGGGTAATACAATCTCAGTGAAGTATCAGGAGTGCCAGGGGACTGCAAGGCAGCGTTCAGAGTAAGTCTGGGCAGCCATGAGTGAATGGGAACAGTAAACCTGGAATAGTGGGGTTGGTTTAGGTTTTGCTTTGTTTTAGAATTAAGCTCATTGAAAGTAAAGACTTGTACCTTGAGAATTTAGGGATAAAACATTTGCAACAGACAGCATGGATTTTTAATACTGCGATTGTGTTTTCTTTTCCATACTGCATCTATTCATGTTTCTGAAAGCAAGTCTATTTTTAACGGTTGCCAGTTGTGGGAGCTAGTCTGACCAACAAACCAGAGCCAATTAGACGGAGTCTGAGAGGGCGGCTCGCTTCTTCCCTCAGTTCGCCCAGAGTTTGTAATTCATGGGCAGAGGAATCAGAATACTAATCCAGGGAAGGCATGTGTCAAGTATCCCATAGCTCCTTGTCTGCTTGCCTGTTCCCAGGAAATACCCTTGATCAAGTCATAGATCTGATGATCTTGTTGAATAGTCTGCTCATCTTTGCAAGCATGACATTGTGGAACATAATACATCCCTCCACACACTTAAGGAATTTGCTGTGCCAATGTCTGTGTGTCTACATCTTAGCCAACATTAGCCCTCTCGGGTTTATATTCAATAAGCCTTTTACCCAACCTCATAATTCTTACAATAATAATAATTATTTTATTATTATTATTTTACTAGGGAGGTGTGTTTCCCTGGTTTATAAAAGGATAATTGTTTTTTTGAGAGTATGAAGACTGGTGGGATTTGGCTATATGTATGAAGTTTTGAAAAATACAGCAACACGTCCCTAAACAGCATTTTGTTCCTGGATAGACGTTTCCTCCTTTCCCTGGTTTAAACTCTAGTGGTTTCAAAACTACTTCCAGTCTCTGACCACTCTCTGCTCATTCACAGCTGATAATGAAAGGTTTTCAAAGTGAGAAGCCCCTGGATTAAACTAGTTAACATGGACCATACATTGATCATTCAGAAATGATATTTCAAATTACTGGGTCGGAATTTCCACCTGATTTTTTTCCTCCTTGGATTGTTTAGACCACTGACCTCACTGCCCATTTTCTTGTCTTTGTTTTCCCCCCTCTTCGATTAAAAACACGAATTCTTTGTTAGCTTTGATTCTATTTGATGCAATAATTTTTATTCTCTCCTAGGAAAACTGGGTTGGCCCTTTTCAAACACTTGTTTTCCAAATCCCAGATCCAGGCAAGGCAAACAAAGGAGGGCCCCTAGCCGGCGGGCGTTCACACCTCCCGCATAAACCGAGATCAGTAAGTGGCACAGTGGAACGGTCTAGTTTATTAGGCTTTAGTTTAACTATATCCAGAAACATTTATATTTCGAGATACATCTACCAAACTAAACTTCATTTAATTTAATTCCCAATTGATTCCTTCATTAATATAATTCCTAATCAGTTGTTTTTAAAAGCTATCCTTTTAAGGTGTAAAAATAGCAAACAGTGAAATAATCACTGTGATATAAATGTGTGATATAAAAAGACATGAAACTCCTCATCAGAAACTGATGAAAGCTTTTTGAATCTATTTAGGCAACACCAACAATCAATTCAGGAAATGGTGGTTTTTCTATCCTTTGTTTATAACAAAGCCGAAGCTGTTTATGACCTACATTTAGTAAATTATTTACCTCTTAAGAGTGATGGATTTATAAAAGTCTCTCCAAATGTAAAAAGTAAATGAAATTTTAAAGAAAAATTTTCTGCTATGTATAGAAACCTATTTTATCAACAAAAATTCCTAAATATAAATGCAAAACAATCCCCTCTACTAGAGAGCCTTCCTATCCAGACGTTTGGACCAGAGATTCCTCTGTATGTACTGGGAAAGGAGAGCATTATGGAAAATAAGCCCAAAGGGGGATGTAAGAATGTAGATAAAGCTGGCCTCTGGGTCAGAAAAGACTTGGTTCATTACATGCAGTACATATAGGTTGTCTGCCCCTGCCAAGGGAAAATGAGCTTGGCATGTTTCTCTCCTTATGACCTCAAAATTCAAAGGACCCTTTAGAAGGGAGTAGGAGCTGGACAGGATTGAGATTGCCACCGGGTTCTCATGACCCTCTCTTACCTACATCTGCCTGAGTTGCATGCCTTTCCAGCAGAGGCAGAGACCATGCTGTATTCAATGGAGTTAGTGGCTTGTTTTCGATTGGATGGCTCATTAGTGAAAAGGAAAGTTAATCTCCAGACTATGAAGCTCTTGAGTACCAGGAGGTCGGGTTCTGTTAGGGCAGGGTTCCGAATGTTGGCAGGCATCCTTCTCTTCAGTGGCTGGCTACAGGGTGTTTATCTGCCTAAGAAAAGAACTGAGACACTGGAAGGGTTAATCCCGAGCAACGAGGACTCTCAGAAGTAACTAGGAGGAGATTCAGAGTGGGGTTTGTGTGTGTGCATGCGTGCGTGAACAGCGTTTATATGTGCCTGGATGCTAAAGTCCTGAAGCTTAGCATTGAGGGGTTAGAGCTAGCAAATTGAGGCCAGAGCATTCCGACTTCCTTGTATCTGAGGCTGCAGGTGCCTGAAGATACAAAAGCTATTAATAGAACTTCCAGACCTTTTAAAGGTTAGGATCATCGTGGTGGATTTGCTGCAATGCAAAAAACCCCATCACACCCTGAACTACACTCTCTAGCAGCTTAGCTATTCCTGTCTCAAAACTGTCATGCCTGCTATGGCAACAGCATAATAATTATTTTCTCAATCCTGGGGCACAACCAATTATCAGACACATCTTCATTTTAATAAGAGGTTTCTAGAAGGAAAGCCCAACAATATTAAATTGCGCATTGGTTTCTAAGATGAAATTCTGATTTTAGGGATGCGGAAATGCCACGAAGTGGGTGTTTTAAAATCGGAGAGATGCAGTTGTGATCAGCCAGCTGTAGAAGTCAGCGTGGCTGCTTGGTTCTACTGCAGCTGAGATCGGGCATTCTTTCTTCTTCCCATTCTAAGAGAGAAGAAAGATGAGGAAGTGGTTTTTTTTGTTGTTGTTGTTCATTTCTGCTATAAAAATAGAACTAACTGAAGAAGAACAAAATATATTGATATTTATGTATGGAAATGCCACAATGAAACTCTTTATTTTATATGCCAACTTACAAAACTAAAACAACAACAAATAGAGACAGCTGATCTTATTAACTATGCCCTAGGTATTGTTAATATTTTCACATTGGTTCACTCCTCAATATTTTTCTTTCTTTTTCCTTCCATTTCCCTTTCTCTCTCTCTCTCTCTCTCTCTCTCTCTCTC
>LOJH01027289.1:1188-18114 GCA_001685095.1 Ellobius talpinus
ACACACACACACACACACACACACACACACACACACACACACCCCACAGATTTTGCAGCCAGGCATGACAGTGAGCATCAGTAATATCAACACTTGGGAGGTGGAGACAGGAGCATCTTGAGTTCAAGGCTGGTCTGGACTATATGGTAATACCGTTGTCTCAAAACTACAAAAGAAAAACAAATCAAAAGGCATCACAAATTTAGGTAATGCAGTGGCCTTCCACTTTATGTATCTGACTTCAATTACCTGTAGATGGAAACTGGGTAAAGTACATTTCTCCTTGTGTGCAGACTTTCTTCCTATCATTTTCTGAATGCTACATTATTACAGTAATTTACATAGTGTCTATTCTGTATTCAAGACATAGGAGGATGTGAATAAGTTATATGTAAACACTATGTTATTTACATAAAAAGCTTGCTTGTTTGATATCCACAAGCTCCAAGAACCAATGCTTTTCCCATTTCCCATTTTTCTCTGTTGCCACAGCACAGGGCTCTGCCTCTGCTCCACAGACCTACTTTATGGGTCCTTTGACTTTATCACTTAATCCCTGTCACACCTCACCCAGTGTCCCTCCTTCCACCCCAGGGAAGTTGCACAGCAGCCTGAACTTTCTCTTGGAAGCAGAAGCCACTCATTCCTAACAGCTCTCCAGAGCCCTTAGGGTTTCTTCCTCACGCTTCCAGGGAAGCTTCTATGCCAGTGAGAAGAACCACACAATCTTCCTTCCGTCGCCTGTGGTTCTGGTTCTGTGGCATCTAGAGGCCTTCTTTGGTCCAGCCTTCTCTGCCCTCATCACTTCCCCACCTTTGCTTGGCTGCCTTCTTCCTTTGCTTCAAGGACTACCTTAAGTAGGTCACACTGCTGCTTCCTGTCACAGCTCTTTACTTAAGTCATAATTACGGTAGCAGCCCTTTTATCTCTGCAATGGGGACAGCAATTAGATTATTTGAGAAAGATGGTTTAGGCCAGAGAGCTGCAGAAAGCGATGCATGGCAGGGATCTTTGTTCAGCCTGAGATGCCTAGGTACACATGTATTCAATGATCTTTTGATGTTCTGGGAGCCTGAAGACATTTATAAAACAAACGTAAGCCCACAATATATTTCGTGCTTTTCCTCAGCCTTTAATAGTTGCTTTACACATAACAAATGTTACAGTGTTTTTGGTGACTGATCTAAGAGTCATTCAAAAGTATTCAAATTAGTTTCCAAAGCAAAAATTTTTTTGACTCCCATTTCACTGGATTTCACATATTCCAGTTGCATTGCCCAAGGACAATGAGAGGACAGAAGTAGACATAGGTTTGGATTCAGAACTGTTGCCCTCCACACCTCCAACAACTTTAAGAATCAAAAGGGCAGGCTGAAAGAGAAGAGACAATGGGATTTCAACTCCCTGGAGCATCAGTTTGGGCACATGGTGAAGTCAAGTACTGTGAATTGAAAGGTTTCCCCCATGGAGGGTAAAGTGAAACTCTTTAGTTCTAGGTAGTTAAGGAAACTTAAGAGGCCCAGGAAACTCCTAAAGTTACAGGATTCACAAGGCCCCGCCTCCGTGTTACATAAGCAATGAGTAATTGTTAGGGGTTGGAGACTCTTCAGCGGAGCTGCCTACAAGATGTGCAGGAAGCGTCACAGATGTGGCTTCTGCAAGTCATGGCCCATTCTGGGGTGAGGCTCTTTTCTATGACTCACTTGCCTTTGAGTCACCCATATTTATTCTCATCCCGTTTCTGTTGCTGTGATCAATTACCCTGACAAAAAAGTAACTTAGTGGAGAAAGTAACTTAGGCTAAAATATGCGGGGGCATCAAGCACGGAGTCTTCATGGGCTAGGCAAGCTAGCTCCCTACCTGTGAGCTGCACCCCGAACACAGCAAATTATTTTCCCTTTTTCTCATGCGTCTCATGGCTCCGGGTTACAGCCCATCCGTGTAGAGATGTTGATGCAGCTGGAATGTCAAACATCTGCTAATATCACAGCACACTCAGAACTAGAGAGGACTGAGCACATGTCTGCCCAGTGCTCAGTCGGCCTTCTCTGCTCTTACAGTCTAGGGAGTCGTCGTGCTGCCCGCTTGCAGGCCGGGGGCCCTCACATCAACTAAGGCAGTCAAGACAACACCAGAAAGACATAGCCACAAGCCAGCCTGATCTGGACAATCCCTCATCGAGACACCCTTTCAAGGTGATTTTAGGTTGTGTCAAGTTGACAAAGCCATCGCCATGAGCCTTGAGAAACCTCAATAAACTCATCAATTCACGGAGCTAGACTTGGGTGAAAGCATTCTTTGGTTTGTTCATGGTGTGTTGTCTGGGGAGGGGAGATGTTCACCTGTTCCCCAGGAAGAGTCACTCAGCAGTGGAAGGAGTCCAGGATACAGTGACCCATAAGGGCTGACAAGAGATTTCCCCATCGCAATTAACCAGAGCGAGTGGCTTGTTGATTGTGTGTGGGAGCCCACAGAAGTGGATCCGTTTCACCTTGCTTAAAGGTCAGAGAGTTTAGCCTAGTCTTGTTCCTTCAAGGTTATACGACGGGAGGTTTGACCCAGAGAATGGCTAATAACTGGGTGTTTTGACCTAGGGTGTGGTCACTTGATGTTTTGGATATTCAGAAGGTATTACTTTGTTCTTTGTATCTTGGTAAAGAAGTGTCTTGCCTTCCCCCTCCTCTTTGGATTGGGGTTTATAAAGCCTTTGAGAAATAAACACAGGGCGAATCTCAGCATTTACTAGATGCCCTCCAGACTATCCTGTGTCTCTGTCTTTTGTGGCTCTGTTTCTTTCTACCTGTCATTTCTTAATCCTCACGCTTCCCTCCAAGCACAGACAAATAAGCTGAGTGGGACCCGACTGAAATCACCTGAACATAGGATATGGCAACTGTGTGTCCCCATTTAGGCTAAAATATGTGGGGGAATCAAACATGGAGTTTCCATGTGCTGGGCAAACCAGCTCTCTATCTGTGAGCTGCACCGCAGCCTCAGAAGACCCCTTTCTCCTTTTCTTAGCACTCCTGGCTGACGTATGGACCAGTCCTCGGACTGAGAAGTACAACAGATGCTAAGTGAACTAGCAAGTATACTACTTCCTCCCTTAAGAATTCTGTTTTCTTTATGTGTAAGAAGGCAGCGTAAGCCCAGTCATGACCAGATCCCAGTTCTGCGAGAACCCACACTGCATCTCAGATATTTTTTGTTCTTTCCTCTCTAGGTTCCACATAGACACAGGGTTACACATTACTGATCCTTCTGCACACACCACACGACTCCCACCATGCCATGCCACTGCCTATCTTCCAACGGAGACCACTTTTTTGTTCTAGATAACTCCCCCAGAAACACATCCACCCCATCCTCAGTCTCCTCCATGACATACAAAGCAGAGGCAACTCTGACTACAGGCTGCGTATTAGAGCCATGGAATCTCTTTTGGACTTTGAAGGGCTTCTACATAGACCTGGCGTTTCTCTGAGTGCTGGTGAGCTGAGGTGGGCAGTTCACACTTACGTTGCGCAAGGCTTTAAGTGAAACTTCGTTCCCTTCAGTGATTTTTAGCTAGCCTTTCACTTAAGCGAGGCCTCAGAAAGGGCATGCATGTGTCCTCCAGCTCACAGAAGTCCTGGGTGTACACTATAACAGTGACCATGTATTAGTACGCAATAGACTTCTATTTGCAACTAATATATTTCCTTCCATATCTCTTTCAATTATCTTAGGTAAATGATGGTCTTCTGGAGGCGCTGGGCCACCTGACTACCTGTACATTAATGACAGAGGTGTCCATTGTCATTATTTATATGTTTTTCTGGATATTAGCATGTGACGAGCCTTTCAATACAGGGAACTGGGCTATACATTTTGCATTCATTACCTTTTAAAATCAGTAGCCATCCTAGAGAGCCCATGCTTTTATCGCTGTCATTATACAAAAGAAACAGAAGAACAGGTAAGTGGGCAGTGCAGCTATGGTCCAGACCCACACGCTTCGGGCCACACGCTGGGATTCCTCCTCATTGTGTGCAATTACCCTGCAGCATATCTATTACACTAACATTTTCTGAGTAATTAACTCATCGATTCCATGTCATGTATGATCCAATACAGGACAAGTAAACTCTGTATTGGAGAAGGATGTTCTAATGGGAGGAGGGAGAAAGCTTTCACATCACTAATAAAGAGGAAAGGAAGTGTGCTGAGCTGCAGAACAAACTCCCTGTGCCTACCGATGGAAGGCCACCTCCTCAAGAGGAAGGGTCTGGGCCCACTGCTAAGACGGGGGTCTTGAGGGATAAAAACATTTTCCAAAGTCTGAGGTAGAAAGGCAGACTGTGCACCCCCGTACACAGATACCTTGTCCCCAGTCACACTGCATGTCACCACTCTGTTCTGTCATCTTTTCCCATCATGCACGCCACATTTCACCATTCCTTCTTCCACACCTTCCCATACAGTCCTCACATAGCCTCAGATTCCACTCCCCAGTCTGCACTTCCAGCCAGAATTGCCAGGTGACGTGAAAAAGGCTGGTATCCCTTGGTGTCAGCGAGAGAGAAGCTAAACCCTGAAAGTTAGCACTTCCTGCTCTCTCCTCAGCCCCCACACTGCATGGAGATTAGTTCAATGTGTCTCCAACTGGGCTGCTTTATTAACTGTAGACTGGGGACTCAAGCTGCGAAGGTCTCCGGAGAGCCCACTATGCAGTGGGATGCATCCCAAGGGTGCCCTTGGAAGCACGAGCTGCCAACAGAGTGTGGGCCTTCAGGAAGGTACTGGCTTCCAGATTTACTCAGAGCAGGGAGGAAGAGGGCATACAGGGCAGACTGCAGGAAGAAAAGGAGTTTAGATTTCACTGTAGCCCAATTCTTTAGAGCGAGGGCACAAGCCAGGAAAAGCTGAGCAGAGTGTAGAACTCTGTATCAACAGGCTGATCTGTATCAAGAGGGCGCTTGGGCACAGGACCATCCATGTTTGTCTATCTTGAGAAATTATTTCTTGTTTCTGGGCCTTGAAGGTCCTCACTGGCACAACACTGTCCTTGTTTGGCTGTAGTTTACCCAGGTTCCAGGGATCTGAGATGTTTCTCAATAGTACAAGCACAAATAAGGCAGCAAAGCCAGGCTGTGGCTGGCTCAGGGGTCTCACCTAGGAGCTGCCTATGCTGATGGCGGTTACATGCTTGTCACTAGCGTTGAAGATGCCCCAAAGATGTATACCTTCCAAGGCAGAACTTACTGAATGAAGAAGAAATTGGAAAAACAAAACAGAACAGAACAAATCCATAGCATGGTGCACTGAATGACTACTCCAAATATCAACAAACCCTTAAACAAAAACTCCATGTGACCCAAGAGATGTAAAAGTGTTCATACCGGGATCTGGGGTGAGGGAGGACACAAACAGAAGTCTGTGGGTGCACTGAGGCAACTTTGTAAGTTGTCTGATCTCAAGAGTGACTGGTGAGTTTCGCATGTTACCCAAAAGACTGAGATAATGTTCACTGAAAAGAAAATGGCAGTAATATAGACAATCAAATCAATTCTTGATTATTCATTCCTTAAACATCTGCATTGTTAATGTATATACCCTCCATGGCAATCCTAACAATCCAGCAGAAGGTATGTAGATGTGCATTTGCAGACTAAAGATCAAGGTTTGGTGTGTGTATGTGTGCATGTTTGTGTATGTGTGAATGTGTATATGTTTGTATAAGCCAGAAGTTAAATTCAGGTGTTGTCTCTCAAGAGCTGTCCCCTTGTCCCCTTGTGCTTATTCTCTGAGACAGGATCTCTCGTTGGCCTACAGTTTACCAGCTGATCAGCAAGGCTGGGGATGCCCTGTCTCTGATCTCCCAAGCATGGGAGTTGTAAGCATGCACCACCTTACGGATTTTGCATGTGGGCTCTGGGAATTGAACCCGGGGCTTCATGTTTGCAATGCAAACACTTCACTCACCGAGCCATCTTCTCGGGCTGAGACAAAAAAAAGTTGCCGAAGGTTTTACAGACAAGGCAGATCTGGGAATCCAAATCAGGTCAGTTTGAACATCAGCCTCATGCTCACCACCAGGCTAATTTCAAAATCAGAAAAGAACTCCTCTCCCAGGAGGAGTTTTACCACTAACTTGTCCCCATGCTCCTTTACACCCCCCTTTATATGCCAGGTCTTCCATGAGAACCTCTGTTAGAATCAATCCTTCCTGCTCTGGGCACCCAGAGCTCTCAGCCTGTACTTGTCAGTGCCCTTAATACCTCCTGCTGTGGATGAGCTAATTGTGTCTGATGGTCCCTCTCCACCCAGGGCAGGCTGTTTAGAGTTCCACCGTGGTACTTAGCATGTTACATTAACTTCCCATAGAATCTTTAAGGGCAGGGATGTGTCTTAGAATCTTTCTTAGTGCTTGGTACTTCATTGTGCTCAGGGCAGAGATATCACTGTCCCGGCAGGAGGGAAGACAGACTAAAGAGAGACATCTGTGTCCTCCTTTTAGCAATCGGACTATTGAAACAGTCTGTCCCAAAGAACTGGAACGTCCCCAGGAATCACGCCCCGTGGAAGAAAAGGCTGATGCCCTGGTGCACGCCAGAGGGGAAAGTTCCTCCCAGGAAGCGATCTCACACAGTTCTCCCGGTTACCAGACTATCTTGCAGGAGATCCTGGAGTCCAAGCAATGATGAGTTAGTGATGGGTGGGACCACACCTTGACTAGGATTGCTTAGCTATGCCTAGCTCTTCTCAACATAAACCCAAACCTCATGTCAGGATCCCGAAGATGGATTTGGAGGTGGAGCTGGACTCACTGGATATCTTTATTGGCTCCCCTTCCCAATACAACTGTACTGACCAAATCCCCTTTCTCTGTCTTTCCCTATTTTGTGGTCTCTTTAATTGCTCTATTGAAGTTCAGGGGAGGGGGCAGGTCTAGCTTGTCATAGCTGCCAGGACTCTGACTTTCATAACTCTGGGAACTCAGGTGTCTTTTGAGCGAGGTTGGTATGTGTAGCTGGTTACTCTGCTCTGTTTGATCTACTGGCTGTGGCACCACTCATGGGGGTACTGTTCCTTGTCTTCTATGGTAAGGGTCAATGAACAAGCTGGGCAGAGGTCAAGGGCTCCTGTGTGGAACAGCTAGCTCTCAGATGACCAGAAGGCAGATCACATGAACCTCTGTTCCCACATGGTCCTATCCACCCCCAGACATGCATTGTTGGCCTGATTGGAAGGCAGTTTTGAGTAACATTGTACACTCCATGCCCTTATACTGGATCCCAGTATTCTTTCTGCCTGGGCAAGAAAGATTCTGATCTCTATAAACAGAACAATCATTTTCTAAGTAAAGATGACATCTGAGACTAAAAAGCCACATGGTGCCCTTGGGCTCAGGTATCTCTTAGTGCCCACCCCCGGTAATATATTGGAGTGGTTCTGAGTACTTGGGTTCGGGGTAGGTAAACTGGGTTCGTTCCTTCGGCAAGCTAATCCGTAACTGAAACCGCGGCTTCCTCTTCTAGATGTGAGAATTGCTGTAGCAGTCTCCTTCCGTGCTGCTCTGAGTCAGACCAGTTCTTAGCTCTGTTCCTTACTCAGCCAAGGGACTCGACTGTGTCTGCTGCTACGGTGGCTACTGTGTCTTTGTCACTGTTTTGCAGAGGCCAGCATCTGGCTGCTCAGAGAGAGATCAGCAAAGCTGGAAATTTCACCCCTGTAGTGAGTAGAAAGATCACAGAATCGCGTGAAGCTCCTAGCAGTAAGCTTAGGGGTGGCTGTAGTAAAATCTCCGCTCAAAACAATTGCTTGTGTGTTTTTAAGTTGCCAGACTCAAAGGTACTGTATAAAGTATTTTTATCCATTTATAAAGGTATTTTTCTTTTTTAAAAAAATTATGAAACTGTGGACCGGTGATGTATAGTGACAATCCACGCCAACCCTCTAAGCTGAAGATCAGCCTATGTCTTTTGCTCCCAGCAGCCCTGTCTCCCACTGTGTCCCCAGCTGCTAACCTCTCTCTTCAGCTTCCCCACCAGTCACTGTGGGAACCGGGCACACCATGAGGGCCTGACTCTACCCCATAGCTGTCAGATGTTGATAACATATCTTGTTACACAGATTCTCCTCGGATGAGTTGATTTCTTTATATAAAGAAGCTCCCTGCCTGCCTGACACCTAGCATGATTTCTACATGAGTTATCTCGCTGTAACCAAACTGACAAGGTCTATATTAATATTGGGGACTAAGACTCAGACATTATTCCTTTCTTTCAAAGGCTACAGATGAGTTCCAACTTCACTGGCATTCTGGACTGTGCTTTGCCAGTAGAAAACAAGGAAAAGATGCTCAACTTGGAAAGAGCAGATTCAAGAACCAGTGCGTGGTGGCTCATGTCACCCTCCTCTCCATCAAACTCCACAGGGCAAGCATTCCTCAGTACTGGGTTTGTGGCTCCACTTATGCGAGAGTTGGTATATGAGGGCACTGGACCTGCCCCCAGACCACTAGGATCTAAATCCTGGCACCTGCTTTGCTTGTGGTATGAGCGTACATCTTTTTCCCAGCCAGTCTATTCCTTGGTTTCTATATAAGGAATGGGAATAATCACAGGCCGAATCTCAAAAGACCTAGCAGAGTAAATGAGGCACCATGCACACAGCACTTAGAGCAGCGGACCTGCATGTTAACACACACTCGGTACTATTGCTATGGAAACCTGGCTGGGTGCTGCCTCAGCTCTTTCTCTTTCAAGGTTTTTCTAAAATGCTATGAAGTCTTAGCCTGACTTCTCATAAACACTCTTTCTGTCTGTTTCAGACCCTGTAATCATTTGTACTTTGTTGAGAGCACACAGAACATGCTGCTGAGCTCTGGAATGCCTGTAAACTGTTCCCTCAACCCACTCTTCCTTCGGCACAAGTGCTGTGGGGGCAGAGTTCTAGAACAAGCATATTGCCTGCAGAGCCCCTCTGGGTGCCTGGTGCTGAAGAGGGAGTCATGCCAGCTGCAGATGCTGCCTGCGCTGTATGCAGTTCCTCCCAGAACTCCATTCCCCGTGGAGTCCCAGCGTGCAAGCGCTGGAAAGGCTCCTTAGAGACCAGCAGGTTCTAAACTGTTACCAGTCACAAATGCTGGGACAAGGAAGGAGCCTTCTTCAAAAACTTGCATACTGTTCATGGCTGAAGTAGGAGCAGGCATCCAATCTCAATAGGACCTACTCACAGCCTTGGGCTTCTCCCATACCTTCGAAATCAGAGAGCTGTGTCTCACTCTGTGAAATGGAGAAGAAACCACCCCACATGACAGAACACAAAGAGCAGGATGCTATGAGGACCCGCACAGGCCTAAGCTTCAGCGCTGGTACTGCTCAAAACACAGCTGTGGGCGGGGGACCCGGATCTAGTTGCCTAGCGGGGGTGAGGAAAACAGACCAACTGCCCAGATGACAAGGCCAACTTCCTGAACCGACGTGGGAGTTCTCTTCTGCATGGAGGGATCAGGAGCCCCACAAAGGAGATGCTACCGAGCCCCAGTGGAAAAGTATTGAATATAGCCTTTAAGTGATTCTCTGCCTCTTTCTGGGTAGCACGAGCTTAATCTGGAGTCCCCCAGCCATGGTTCTAGTACCTCGCCTTCCTATGGGGTCTGTGTTCAGAAGACGTACACAGAAGCCACTTACTACAGGTCCCTTAGTTACCATCTAAGCTGGTAGGACTGGGTGGAGTCTGTCCACACCCATGTGCCAGAGCCTCTTCTACTCATGACTGTGCTCTCCTCTGTCTCAGTGAGGCCCGTGGTAGAGTTTTCAGGGAACATAGAATCATGGGTATTTTTCTGCTGATTACTGGAGATGACCAGAGAGAAGTGTTCTAACCTCTAGAACTGTCGAATCTTGCTTTCCCTATCAAGAAAATGTCAGTGAGTCCCAAGATGGCCACGAACCCCTGCTCCTATTTCCACTCATTCTAGCTTGCTTTCCTCTTTCTGGGATAAACACCATGACCAAAAGCAACCTGGGAAAGGGTGTATTTATTTATCTTATACTTCCAGGTCACATTCCATCACTGAAGGAAATCAGGGCAGGAGCTGGAGCAAGAATCAAAGCAGAAACCATGGAGGAATGCCACTTACTGACTTGCTCACCTAGCTTTCTTTTCCTACCCAGGCCTACCTGCCTAGGAATTGTACCACCCGCAATGGGCTGAACCCTCTTACATAAGTTAGCAATTAAGATAAGGTCCCACAGACAGGCCTACAAGCTAATCTGATTGCAGAAATCCCAGTTTTGAAATGCCGTAACTACTCTGGGTTGTGTCAAGCTGGCAGTTGAAGTCAAGTAGGAGACTTCCGAAAGGCTTTGGAAGGGGAATGGGAAGCGGCAGTGCTTATAGGCAAGTACATGAAGGAGAAAGGAAAAGGAAAACATGGCAACTGTGCTGTGAGAATTGCTGAGGGCCGTTCTCACTGCCACTGTAACACACAAAGGGTCCTACTCAAAACAGGGACCTGGGCTTGCCCTACCACCAGGACTGAGACAGGACTGTACTACACAGCCTTCCTGGGGACAAACAGCTCTCACATCTGGGCGAACTGATCTCCTCAACTCCAGATGAGTAGGCAAAGGAAGCAAACTAAAGCCACAATCATGCCAGATGTCTGGGGTGACGGGCACTTAGAGCAGATATTTGTGACAGGGAGGTGAGGGGAAGCGAAAGAACCTTCCATCAAAGGAAACTCCGTTTGCAGGCGGTGACTAGCCTGACTGGATCTGTTTTCATTGGTGGTCTGTTTGTTTCGAGATGCTAACAATTACTATGACAGCAGTGTCTCTACTAGTTTGACAAGGCACCATGGGAAGGGCCGTATGTGAGGAGCCTGCAGAGAGCACATCTGACATCACGCTAATAAACCTGTGTGCAGCAACATTTCCTTGTGGAGTCATTCTCTCTCATCCAGGTTGGTGGCAGCTTCCCAGCTACTCTGTGGGGGAGGGGCACAGTGGAGACATGTATGTGAAGAGCACAGTGGATACATGTCTGTGAGGAGCACAGTGGAGACATGTATGTGAAGAGCACAGTGGATACATGTATGTGAGGATCACAGTGGAGACATGTATGTGAGGAGCGCAGTGGAAACATGTATGTGAAGAGCGCAGTGGATACATGTATGTGAGGATCACAGTGGAAACATGTATGTGAGGAGCGCAGTGGAGACATACATGCCTGTGAGGATCACAGTGGAGACATGTATGTGAGGAGCGCAGTGGAGATATGCCTGTGAGGATCACAGTGGAGACATGTATGTGAGGAGCGCAGTGGAGACATGCCTGTGAGGAGCGCAGTGGAGACATGCCTGTGAGGATCACAGTGGAGACATGTATGTGAGGAGCGCAGTGGAGACATGCCTGTGAGGAGCGCAGTGGAGACATGCCTGTGAGGAGCACAGTGGAGACATGCCTGTGAGGAGTGCAGTGGAGACATGCCTGTGAGGAGCGCAGTGGAGACATGTATGTATCAGTCCCACCTGTCAACTTGACACACTTTAGAATTACTGGAGGAGAAACACACACACACAGAGACACAGAGAGAGAGACAGAGAGAGAGACTGAGAGACTGTCTTATGAGGTGATATTTTGTTTTTTGTTATGGGGAGACCCAAAAATGTGAGCCTATTCCACCTTGTCTGAGGGGCATAGAGTTTGAGTTTATTCAAAGTTGTTGACAGCAGGTGCGGCTACACCCTGGCCTAGGGTGTGGTTACTTGGTGTTTTGGATGTGAAGATGGCCCATAGAGGTAGATCCGTTCCATCCTGACCACAGGTTGGAGAATTCAAGCTACTTCTGCTCCTTCTTTTGAATTAAGAGGTTTGACTTAGGGGGTGGCTGCCTTCAAGATACTTGGTCTAGGGTGTTTTCACTGCCCCAAGCATCAAATACTTTTCTCAAGAAATAATGGCTTGAAGTCTCAAAGCATTGAAGCAAGTAACTGTTCTAGTTGTCCTTGTGTCATGTTAAAGCAGTCTTTTGCCTTCTCCCCCCTTTTGTATTGAGGTATAAAAATATATAGAAAATAAATGTGGGCAAACTCAGAAGTCAGAAGAAGAATTCAGCATTCAGTATTTGCTGAGTTGCCCTCCCAGGACTAACCTAAGTCTCTGTATTCCCTTCTTATCTCTCTTCCTCCTACCTAAAATCTCTAATCCTCACGCCCCTACCCTGGAACGTACAAACCCACCATGGCTAGGATCAAGGCAGAAGTCACCCCCAAAAGGTAGTTCTCAACAGTGCTATAACAAATAAAGCTTGCCTGATGATCAAAGTGTGGAGCAAGCCACTAGTTAGCCATAGAAACCAGGCAGTGGTGGCACACACCTTTAATCCCAGCACTCAGGAGGCAGAGGCANNAACAGAGCCAGGCAGTGGTGGCTCACACCTTTAATCCCAGTACTTGGGAGTCATATGCCTTTAATCCCAATAATAGGGAGATGGAGACCGGAAGGGATATGGCTGGGCAGAGAGAGGAATACAAGGCAGGAGGAAACAGAAGCTCAAGGCATTCAGTCTGAGGATTTGTAGAGAGAGGATACCCCATTCAGTCTGAGGATTTCGTAGAGGTAAGAACTAGTGGCTGGCTGCTCTGCTTCTCTGATCTTTTAGCATTTACCCCTGTATCTGACTCAGGGTTTTTCTTACTAAAACCACTTAGAGTTTTCACTACAGTCTAGATCATGCTGGCTTGTGGGCATGGCTGTGGGAGATTCTTGATGATGTTAACTGAGGTGGAAGATCTTCCCACTGTGGGGGGCACCATTCCCTAGGCAGGGATCCCAGGCCTTGTATAAGAGTGGAGAAAGTGAGCTGAACACAGCAAGTGTGCATTCATCCTCTCTCATTTCTCAACCATTTCAAGTTCCTGCTGCCTTGACTTCCTCAAACCAAGGACTAGACCTGGGACTGTGAGTGAAAACAAACTTTTCTCCCTTACGTTGCTTTTCTCGGGTGTTTTGTCCCAGCAATCAGGAAAAGACACTGAGGCACGGCCACTTCCAAACAACACCATTTTCTCTTTCAGTCACACCTTCTGCACCAGTGGAATACAAATTCTAGTTGGCCAAAACATTGCAAAGTTTCGTGAATTAATAAGATCAATTGCTATTTATTGTTGCTTCTCATTTATTGTTTAACTTTTGAAAGAAAACGTATTCCCTGTTCTGCTGAATGCTCTGTCAGTCTGCCTCATCCTGAGCTGCCACCTGCTGCCTCCCTTCCACACCTAACAAGTCTCCACCCATGCCCAGGAGCTGAGCTCCTTGTAATCTGAGACTAGAGAAAGCTAGTTGGTGACTCATCCCTATGGGCTGAGACCTGGAGGCTCTGTTCTGCTGGGCAAGCTCAGCACACGCCTGATGCTTGTTCTCCCCGTTGGGCCCCAGAGTCTGACCCGACATTGCTGACCAGTTGTGGGATTCTTTCCAGATGAGTCCAGTCAAGTTCACAGAACCCTCGCCATCAGCATCTTTAGAAGCCGGGACCAATTTATCATAACTGACAGTATTGTTGAAACTGATTTTCTGCTCTGTACTTGATGGCTATAAAACAAGGGCTTTGCAACTGGAGTGGCCTGAATTCTAATTCCAGCCCACCCACTGACTAGTTGCGTGACCTGAGGTGCAGTGATGCAAGCAACCTGAGTCTCAGTTTCCCAACTACAATGAGAAATTTTCCTACTTCTTCAAAGGCCTATGTAGAGGGACTTTTTCCTCTGGAAATTCTCTTTTAACTAAGGCACACAGAGAGTATTCTTGCCATTTGCTCCTCTGAAAACAACATGATCTCAAGCAGAAAGATGATTTTCTTTCCTCCCTTTCTCCTACCATTGGAGTACAAGATTTTTGAGTAAAGTGATGGGATTTTAACCCATGATTATATTATCAGAGTTCTGCAAAGACATGGTATAATAAGTAGGTTAAATAATAACAATAAAAAAGAGGAAATAAACCGGTGACTTCAGCGTGGGTGGATCAGTTTAAAGCAGTGTTTAAATGCCCCATAAACACCATTCCTATTTCATTTTCATCATTATGGCCTTTAATGCCAAAGTTCAGGAAAGAGCAGCCTATGGAGGCAGCTGTGTGCGTGTGTGACTGAACCTGGCCCTGCTAGAGATCTCTAGCAGCTGAGGATGATGTCAGCATCTATACTTTTTTGAGATGGCTGCCTTAGTGGTGACAGATCATACTCTGTTTTTATCAGCTTTAGCAATCATAACTTGAATGTCTGGAGAGGTGGTTCAGCAGTTAAGAGTGCCTGATGCTCTTCCAGAAGATCTGAGTTCAGTCCTGAGCACCCACACTGGACAGTTCACACCTGCCTGTAACTTCAACTCCTGTGGACCCAATACCCTCTTATGGGCTCCATGAGGATTTTCACACGTGTACACACACGCTACACATTCATAAGAAATAAAAGTAAATCATGACAAAAGAGAAAAATCTTAACATGATACCTGTTTATTTTTTTTATGTTTGGGACCACATCTACCATATTGGCTACCTTGGTGTCCATGAGTCCTTGTTCTACTATCAACACGTATGCAAGATTCTCTTGGAATTTGGAGCCTATTTTTTTCTTTTTTTTTGAATAGTCTAAATTTGTAGCTGAGAGATATATCAGTAGTTGAAAGTACATACTATTCTTGTACATGAGTTTGCTACCCATGCCCGATAACATCCAACCACTTGTAACTCATGCTTCAGAGGATCTGATGCCCTCTTCTGACTTCCATGGGTACCTGCACAAATCTGCACACTTTTTAACTGCCCAAAATATATGCATAACTAAAAATCAAACATTTAAAAAATGTATGGTCGAAGTCATAGTCTAGGAGAACCTTTCTGGCTGCAGTTCTCATGCTTGGGTGATCAGGCTGCCAGAATTCCCATGAGAGAACCGAGGTGATAGGTCAGCCACTGAATTCCTTGACATGAAGAACTGGGTTCCGTGCCCAGAAATGCCAGTGGCCATGCCAGAGGAGCAGCAGGTGATAATTGACTTTGGTGGATTGGCTCTGTTGGGTGAATCTCGGATAGGCAAGGCTCAAAGAGCCTCAGTTCCAAAATGTCCCTTGCTAATACTGTGCCTTTGCATGTTTGTTGCTGCCCATTTTTCTCTGGTATATGTCATGGCGCATGGTGTAAATGTCTGTGGCAAGATCCCCACTGACTTTAATGTAATGTGATTATCTCATGAAAATATCCTGTTCTACTGGGCATTTTTTTTTTTACCATAGATTATTATGAAGATGATTTCCTCTTAAGCTGTACTGTTTAAAGTGTTGCTCCCATCCCTGATAGAACAGGGATTACACAGGATAGAAAAACAGAACAAGGAAGTGTCACACAGCTATTTTCTCTTGAGGAGTCATATAGTCTGTGACTTAGAATAATGATTAAGAAAAATAACTGAGTCCCAGATGCTAAGTTAGCTCAAGTTCTTTTAATCTTAATATTGAGAGATGTGTTTGTGGGATTCCATGTGCATCACAGCTGAAACAAAGCTTTAAAAATGACTCTAGGTTAGGTTAAGATGTCTTTGTTAATGGCTTTGAGGTAAAAAAATCTTGGAAAACAATTGAAAGCTCAGAAAGGCACATAGCTGAGTGAGGGACTTGTTGAGGTCAAGGAATGAGAACAAAGAAGCTGCTGGGAAGCAGAGGCAGGTGGATCTCAGTGAATTTGAGGCCAGCTTCATCTACAAATCAAGTTCCAGGACAACCAGGACTGTTACACAGAGAAACCTTGTCTCTAACCCTCACCCTGAAGAAACAAAAACAAACAAATCCAAAAACCAAAACCAACTAACAAACCAACCAACCAAACAAACAAACAAAAAGAACAAACAACCCAATTATTATTAGCTGATGTGTCTTTCTTACTAGGATTGGCTGGTGATCAAAGATGATGATTCATTATTTATACCCATTTCTGTCCTCAGTTTCCTGATATAAAAAACTATTGAGGAGTGGGTATGTACCCTGAAGATTTAGTAGTGATGACTGATTGCTTTTCATATATAAAAGTTTAGGATTGTGATTCTTTTAAGATTTCTTATCAGATTCCTTTTTGAGATAATAAAGTGATCCTTTCTTTGTAACTGCAAAATGCAGCCTGCCAGTAAAAGAACTATCTGAGAAAAATACCTTGCTTGCTTACCCTCTGTTAATCTATAACAAGTTGCTTGGGTATGAATGTACGTGGGTTCGTGGGACAACTTGTTCTCAACATGTAATAAAATATTTAATCAGGTAAGGGATATAGAAAACATGCTATTTTCACTTGTATTCATTGTAATCATTCACTTGAAAAATAGAATGTACCCACATTGTAATTTTTATATTGCTTGAAAGATTCTACTGGGGTCTATAAGCTGTAAGCTAAGAAATAAAGACACAAGAGAAGAAAAACACCAGAAGAGAAACATGGCAATTCACAGGAATCCACAAGAATGACCCCAGCTAAGTCTCTAAACAACAGTGGAGAAGACGCCTAACCTGGCCTTCCCCTGTAGTCAGATTGATGACTACCTAAATTGACAGCATAGAACCATCAACCAGCAACTGATGGAAGCAGTTACAGAGATCTACAGTGAATCACTGGGCTGAGCTACCAGAGAACAGTCCAAGAGAGGGAGGAGCAATAAATATGAGCAAAGGGGTCAAGAGCATGATGGTGATACCCACAGAAACAGCTGACCTGAGTTAGTGAGAGCTTACTGACTCTGGACTGATAGTTGGGAAACCTGCATAGGACCAAACTAGGCCCACTGAATGTGGGAGACAGTTGGGAGGCTTGGGCAGTTGGTGCGGGAGAATTGTTTGTATTCTGTTAATCATATTTTGAATAAATGCTGATTGGCCAGGCAGGAAGTAT
>LOJH01027291.1:1358-18113 GCA_001685095.1 Ellobius talpinus
TTTTAAAGAACCTCCCAATATAGTTACTGATTCACAATATGCAGAAAGAGTTGTTTTGCAAATTGAAACTGGTGAATTTATACCAGATGATATAGAATTGACTTCATTATTCATTCACACTCAAGATATAATCAGGAATAGGATTTGCATATACATAACACACTCCTGGTCCCATACAGGTCTGTCATGTTCTCTAGTACAAGGTAATGCTGAAATTGATTGATTGTTGATTGGAAATGTGCTGAAGGCCTCAGAATTTTATAGAAAACATCATTTCAAAGGCAAAGGTTTAAAGAAAGAGTTTTCTATTACATGGCAACAAGCTAAGAAGATTATAAAGAGATGTTCTACTTCCTCTTTCTATAACTAAACACTGTTACCTGCAGGGAGCAACCCAAAGGCTACTCAAAGGAATTAAATCTAACAGATAGATGTGTTACACTTTGCAGATTTTGGAAAATGAAATATGTATACCATACCATTGATACTTATTCAGGTTTTTAATGGGTAACTGCTTTGAGCTCTAAAGGACTGAATCACATATTTTTAAGAAGTTATGTACATCGTGGGTATACCTGCACAAATAAAGACATATAATGGTCCAGCAAATGTCTCTAAGAAAATGAAACTTTTTTTGCTTATTATAATTTAAAGATATTACAGGTATATCAAACAATCTTACAGGTAAGGCAATTATAGATAGCTCAAATCAAACTATAAAGGATATGTTAAACAAACAGAAAGGGATGGAAAATACTCCAAGAAATAGATTGCATAATGCTTTATTAACCTTGAACCTTCTTAATGCTAATGAGAAGAGAGACATTGGAAAATAGAAAAAAAATTCTGAATTAAATCAACTTTTGTATTTCAAGGATGTGTTTACCTCAGAATGGAAACCAGGAGATGTGCTGCAGTGGGGAAGAGGTTTCACTCTTGCTTCCACAGGAGAAAAAGAAGCAATAGATAGTATCAAAATTATTCAGTTTGGAAAAGAGAAACCTCGAGAAAGAGAAATGACAACTTTCCCATAAAGGTGACAATCATACAGTTTGTAAGGAAACCTCATAAGGGCTAGGGCAGGGTTCTGTTCTTGTCTTTTCAGGAAAATCCTCATCTTCAAACTATTGAGAGAACTTTAACATCTAGATGCCTAAAAGAGAAAAGATAACTATCTAGTAATGATCACCAAGCAAAGAGAAATCTGATTTATGATGACACATCATCTTCAGGGTAAAATTTTATTATCTGAACCTGTATATATCTCTACTCAAAAATTAAAGCTGGCTATGGAGTTGGACAATGGCTATCCTCTCAATATAAGCACATTATTAAAAGAAAAATTCAGAGTTTCTAACTCATATCATGAGCCATTTGACATGGGACAGAAAGAAGGATAAATTTAGGAAAAATTTTACTTCTCTCCATACCTATTTTTTTCTCTACCATACCTTTTATTGTCTATATGAATAATGTTTAAGTTTTACACAATGAACAATAAATTTTCCTGCTGTAATCTTTGAAGTTTCCCAGAAGAAGATGGAACCCCACAAAGATTCTACCTGATTGATATGCTGATAGAATTACTTTAAATCAGTTTTGGGTACCTGTTGCTCAAAATGATTCCAAATTTGTTACTTGAAATAGTGCACCTTCTTACAACGTTCTGGTCAGAACTTCAGATAAAGACTTCAGAAAAACCCTATTGACTATTCAGAGACTGTTTGCAATTATACCAGTCAGTAATATTGAAATTTAACCATGATTTTAGTTTTATAGGATCCTATAGAAAGAACATTGCCTTCATGACAGCTGGAAGTAATTCTGGAAGATGATTTCTCCTCTCCCAACAAAGTTCATCCTCAGGGTTAAGGGCATCAATTAAGAGTGATTTTAAATGGTTGGAGTTTGGGGTGGAAATTTTGTAGGCTCATTTATTTTCTTTGAAAAAAAAGGAAATTTGATGGGATAATAGGTAGATTATTCACACTAATAATAGTGAGTAATAGAGTGGGAATACTTGTGAGTTATTATTATAGACAATTTGCATTGGTATATATTTTGTATATTGATACAAATTCATATTATATTTGTTATATTGAATATACTTATATTTTTGTTTATAACATTTGTACACCTATGCAAACTTATTTTGTCTTATTGTATGCATACATGTTTCTAATTCTTCTTAAGACATTTTGTATATTGTTACAATTTTAGGATGTATTTATCATATTACACTCTAAATTTCTACCTGTGATCAAAATCCTAATACATTGTTTACATTTTGAGATCATTGTCCTCATTTGCTGCACAGTTGTTTAAAGATTCTTTAACATTTCAATATGATGCCTCACCCTTTAAGCTATATAAGTATTAAAAAATATAGGTCAATAGGCATACCTGTTTGTCACATTTATAGTTAGACTAATCATGTTCTTTAGATACATAGACATTGTATTTCACATTGGTAATCCTGAACCTCTTCAAAGAACTTTATAATATAGCATTTAAATAACTTAAGGTTCTGTTGATGTGGAAAGAGATTTGTTCCTGAAAGCATCAATATAATAACAAGAGAATGTTGGACACTGAAGACAATCTACTTGGAACTTGTTTTTTTTTTCTTGGCAAAACTGGCCTTTGGTCAAATAACTGTCCATGTGTCAACCACTGGACAAAATGCAGAGTGTCTGGACAGGACCAGCAGTATATAAGAAAAAGGACTGCCAAAACTTGCCAAGATAGAGTAACATGGTTTTGAAAATTTTTCTGACCCTTAAAATGGTCTGTTGGTTACTCTAGGCCTTAGCCAAAGTTGGTTGTTCCAACTTTACAAATGAGACTTTGGGTGATTGTTCAGGTAGTCATTTGTCTCTGTCATTTATTGCACATTTTGGAAGGTGCTTGATTGCGATACCTGTATACTCAAATAATATTATTTCCATTCTCAGGTCTTTGATGGGGTTGAAGAGTAGATAGTCATAGTTACTTTCCTCTCATATTTAGGCCAAGCCATTTCTAATACAAGACTTGTACTTCTTAGGATAGGATATCTATTAAAACATATAGCACATGTTTCTTGCTTGATATTGTTTATGTTGGTTGTAATTCTAATTTTTATACTTGGTATTTGTTCTTATTGTATATAGCTTTGTATTAGTCTTAGAACTTTCTTATTTAGACAAAATGTGGAGTTGCTCTGGGAATTCCTTCACCCAATAGGCTGTAAGATACCAGATCTATTGGGTATGGTCTCTTTTACTATAAATTCAGATGAAAAGCTTGCATGGTCTCTCTCTCGGCTTCTGAATTTGGTTCCTCTTCCCTGTTTGTCTGTGAGTCTACCCATAATAAAGAACCTTTTTATTATATTCAGTTCTGATCTAGTGTGAGTTTACTTTATTGCGTTCATCTACAGTTATTACAATTCTTAATACCAATAAAAGATGAAAGGTTCTAGAGAGATGTGCAATAAAAGTAATTGCATCCCTGAAATCATTTTAAGAAATTCTTAATATGATCATAGTAACTATTTTATTTTTGTAAATATATTAAATTTTTATAAAAATTAATTATTATAACACTGTTTTAAAGTCTTAAATGTGTCTACATTAAACATATAAAGGAAATTTAAATTTTCTATTTACTGGTTATACCCATTTAATCATAATAAATCAGTTCCTTCTTTTATTAATCTTACATCTTGACTATTAGAGTTTTCAAATTCTGATGTGCACTGGAGTTCACACTACATGTACCTTAGTCAATTCTTAATTGTGTTTTAACAGCTTTTTAAATATCTTTAAATATCATATAATTTATATATACCAGTTTTGCTATTGCATATGAATGAGGTGTACAATGCCATATATCAAGTTTTTTCATTAATTGCTATTTTTTACATTGAATGATGCCATTGTGTATCCTCTCCAACACTTCCAACATTGGTATCATCTCATCATATATCAATTATTTTTTATTTATACCTACTTACTATCTTACTTTGTTCAAATGTTTTATTTACAATCTTTAATGTTCCTCTGTTTATGTATCTGGAAAAGTTATATTACAATAATGCTTTAGTTAACCATGGCATTGCAAAATCTTTAGAAAAAAAATTGTCTTTCTTTTTGGTATTTATTGTCTTGATATGGTTCTATTTTTCACTTTCAAATTCAGTTGCCATTTATTTGTTTCTTTAACAGTCCAGGCTGTTTCAATCATTTGATCTGATAAGAAGTGAAAGAGTCACTAAGGCAGGAGAAGGGAAAGCGGGAGCAGATAATTCATTCTTAAGTCTTTGTCTCATGGCTCATCAGCTGGAAATTAACCTGTGCTACATTAAAAATATAAATGAAGGCTAAGAATGTAGTCTACGCACCACAAAAGAGACTCAGTGCTAGTAAGGTATTTTAGATTCTGTAATAGCAGGCTTATCAATAATAAAGGGTATACTCCTTAAAAACAAACAATAACTGAGTTCTACAAGTGATATCATTGGTGAAATGAATTTATTCTATTTACACATAGAAAAGTGAATAATAGACATGTCTCCCTAAGCACCTTTGTGATTCTTTTTTCTTACATTGATTATTGTAAGAAAAATTATTATTTGATAATATCAAGTTGCTATTTATATCTTTCCTTTTATTATGACTGTTCAACATTCTCTTTTTGCTCTATTAAACTTTATTTTGTCCTTTCTCTATATATGTCACATGAGGAATTGTTTTTGCTAATATCCAAGAACAAGATGCTCTCCCAAATTTTTTTCCAAGAAGTTACCCTAATAATCTTGCTAGGACTGCAATGAAATAATAGACACTATTTCATAATTCAGTAGGATGGAAGCTTAAAGGTAAGTTGTCCACAGTGATGGTTCTTTCTAAGGTTGAGTGGGATATTCTGCTTTTGGCTTTCAACACCTTCTGGTGCTTTGGGCCAGTCTTTGGGACTTCTTGACTTGTAGCCACATTACATAGATTCCATCATCTTAGTTGTGAAGGGCCTGTGTCGAATTATAATAATTCTTAATTATAGCTGCTCAGAAGTTGTAACTCAAACGTAACATTGTTGGGATTAGGTGATTTAAATTGTGGAGCTTACAAATCAACATATGAAGCATGTTTCTCACCTGAGTTCACTTTCTCCTCTGATATACCAATGAGGTAATCCCATCAAAACACTTGGTCTTTTCTTTCCTCACTATGTCTTAAACGTGCTGTCAATGTCTGATTAATAAATTACTGCTCTTAATAGCAGAGGTATTGAAGAGCATGAAGGCTTAAAATTTATATGATACATATTTGAGGTAAAATATACATAGGCACAATTGTGCAAATGATTTTCATATAATAGAAATGGCTAAGTTCTTGCTTATGTTCTTTATGCTTCATTATTCATTATATCTGTGTCTCAAAGTGGGTTTATTTGAAAATCATATGTAAGTTTTATTCTCTATATTTTGCTTTTAACCTGTAGCTTAGCCAGTAAATGAATAGGAGATGTATATGGTTTGACCTCTTAAATATTCCCAAACATATTACTTTTATCTCAAGGAATAGCAAATACCTTAAATGTTAGTTGCAGTCTCTTTCTGCTAGAAGTTTTAACAGCTGTGCTATATTGACTGGTAGCCTTGAAAAATAAAGAGAAGAACATGGAACCACTGAGTTTCAAATGTATATATCTTTTATAATTTGTGCTCTATTTTGTATTTTGAGTCAGGTGTCATTATATAGTGTATAGTAGAGTAGAGTATAACAGACTGGTGTAGGTTGGAGTCTTGAGTCTCCTGCTTCTCCTGCTGAAGTGCTTGGGTGACACATGCAATGTGTCACCTTGCCTTGCCTGTGTTTCTTCTGGGTAGCCTGTATGTCTTGCTTCAGTTCTAGAATTTGGGAAGATTGCTTCTATATGCCATGAAGATTCTTCAAATTCCACTGGGTAAGCCTTAAAGTGAGAGATTGAGTGACTCAATCGAGACAGTGGAACATTGTTCATCTCAGGGATACTTTCTTTAAAGACAATGCTAGAGTGTGATCTTTACTTCATTTTTTTTTAAATTTCTTCCTTCTAAATTTAATTCATTTTAGTGCTTGAACTCTCAGGCCTCTCCTCTCAAGTCCAAAACATTTAGCTTATAATTTTCAAAGTTAAAATTTTTCTCTTAACTCTAGAAAAATTCAAACTTTAGAGTTTTAACACATGATCATTATTTAGTTAAGATTAGGCATTGAATTTTTTTTAAAAACTGATTGTGTTATTTGTATTCACATTTTTAGAAAATCCCCCATTATCTTTTATAATTATTATGGATCCTGTTTTTCACCCTCATTTTAGTTGTTAGGTACCATTAAATAATATTAAAAATCTATTATTTTTATTTTCTAGATGTTAGTGATTAAGCTGTGTTAATATTTGTGCTTCCTCAAACTCATAGCTGTAACATTTGCCACATACACAGTGTTACACATATCTTTGTCTCTGTCATCTCTCTTTTGTCTCCTGCCTCTCTTGGGACCTCCTTACTGTGGAGAAATCGTTGTCCCAGGGACATGCTTTTTAAAGTATAAATGAGAAAATTCAGAGCCTCCACCCTAACACCTCTTTTTTATGCAACTACACCATGGACTACTATCTACCAACTTTATTGTAAAAAACAGGTCAGGTCACTCACAATGAGGCACTACCACTTTGCCCCAAGTCTTCTGAAATTGCTCAAACTAGCTCACCCTAAGCATATTTGCCCAGTTCATTTACCTGGAAATTACAACACTTCTTCCCTCTGGTTTGTCACCAACTCCAGTGCTTTCCCAGGTGATTTCCTCTGGTGCACTGTGCTTTTACTCTTGGGATTTCCATAATGAAGTTTCAAAGATGTCTCTAATGTGCTGGCCATATTATATATCCTATATTCTATTACTAAGGAGTACTTTGAAGAACAGAGGTCAGTGTCAAAGCTCAGATATCAGGGATTTTCATCTGTACTGTCAATCTCATACATCTATATAGTGATTGACATGAGATGATTAGTTTTCAGTTTCATTCTAATCTCAAAGAAAAGCTATCATCTGTACATACTCTTAGTTGCCAGTTGACTTTTGTGGTCATTTAAGTGGTCATTGCTCCTTATCCATGGATATATAAATTTCCGAGCTTCAAACTGTGTCTATCTACAGCTCCTTAGTTTTAGCAGTTGTCCTGTGTTTTTCCAAGACACTGTTCAGACACCTGCATTCAAGTTTTGCATGGACTTTCCCAGAGCCTCCAAGGATCCTTATAACCCTTTGACCTTGAATGAGAAAAAATAATTTAGAATTATGAGAAGAAAAGACAGTCATTAATAGGATTTGAGGGTATGTGTATGAATAAAGACTCATGGGTGGAATGAAACCAACAGAATGAATGCATGGGAAAGAGGCTTTATTATCAGCTTCCATGATTATATTTGGGTAGTCTGACTATGGTTGTCTTTACTCTGGAGAGGCTGAGAATCTAGTCCCTGCCTAGTCCATGGTTCTGGAAGCCTTAATATTCCTAAACTGATCCTGAAGGTCTGCAGGTCTCCTGAAAAGACATCTGCATTCAATTTACATTGGAAACCCCAAAAAAGCTTGTCCAGAGACCAGGGAAAAAATGCAGGAGCACAGGCAGCAGCATTGAGAACTGAGACCTGGGGCAATGAAGTAAAACTTGAAATGTATTTCTCACTGACCAGAATATGCCAACCATATTCAGGGTGGATCTGCTGACGCTGAATAACCTGATCAAGAATATCAATTTCAAGTGGGACCCACATCTTATCTCTTGGTTGGCTGACTCCACATGCAATCAGGTTGAAATCAAGGTTAATCATTACAGTGGCTTTCTGGGGATAGAATATAACACCCCTCTTTCCACTCCTTGTCCTTGCTCTTATATATTAAACATGCTTTTTAAAAAATGTTGTTATTATTTTGAAAGCAGACATGTAATTTTTAAATGAACAACAATTATGAATACAAGACACAGAAAGAAGGAAAACAAAAAGCATGTAAAGGACTAATGAAGTGAGGTTAAATTTCTATTTCACTGAGGACTATGGGAATCCAGATAGTGATCTTTCTGCAGTGTTTATTCCTTTAGAATTTTGGTAGCAATACTAACCACAATTATACATAAATACCATTATTGTTCTATATCTTTGAGTTACATTTTATACTGTTAGAATTTTAATACCTTACATTCTCACTTGTTCTGTGGATAATTACCACATGCCCTCTAATATAGTAGGTTTTACAAAGTTTCTCTCAACAGTTTTGTACCCAACATGGCACCAAGAACAAATTTCATTGCAACACCCACACTATTCCTAGGGTAAGGACGTATTTGTTTTTTAACAGGCTATGATTCTAGGGACAAAGTGTGTTTGTTCTATACTGGTTTTAGAGTGAGGCTGTGTTTCTTTGGTTTTGGCTTCAGCAATAAAGTGTTGTTTTGTTTTTTTTTTTTCCCCTGCCCAGGTCTCAGATCCAGGGTGTGTTTCAGAGTCAGGGGAGTTAGGATTGTTTTTTTTTTCCTGCTCAAAGATTGGTTGGTTTTTCTGCCCAGGGACTGGCTGGTTTCTTGTTTCAGTTGATCAAGGGCAGGGATTTTGATTTTAGTGATCCTTTTTAGTGTGTTGGCTCTAATTTTATGGCCAGGGCATGTTTCTTTCACTGTCTCTGATTTAGGGCCAAAGTGTGTTTCTTTGGCACTGGTTTCAGGGTCAGAACATGTTTCTTAGGTTTTGAGTTTAGAGCTGAAGGTGTTTCTTTCACTGGCTCAGGTCCCAGATCTAGGGAGTGTTTGTTTCAATGGCTCTGGGTTCAGAACCAGAGTGGAGTGGTTTCTTTGACTGGTCCTTTTACACTACATTTATTTAGTCATTTTACCTTACATTTAGTCACTGGTACTAGCTAGAATTCAGTTCCAAACTGTATATTTATTACATTCACATTTAACAAAACAAAGTCACTGTTGTATTGTGTAGACTGAATGTTTCCAAATAATGTCATTTAAAATAACCATTAAATTGGTGGTATCATACTTTTTAATTTTTCTTTTCAAAATTTTGTTTGTCAGTAAGAGAAATCAATGTATTCTATATTAATACAAAAATGTGTAAATTATTTGAAGATTTGTTACAATTCTATAAGATTTCTAACTTTCACTATTAGTATTAACATTGTGGCTGTTGTTTTTAATGATTCCAATTAAAACTGAAACTTTTCAAATTATAATATCTCTCAGCTGGATGTGGTGCTACTCACCATTTGTTCCAGGACTTAGAAAGCAGATGCAGGTGGAACTCTTTGAATTTGAGGCCAGCCTATTCTACAAAGTAATTCCAGGCTAGCCCTGTCAAAACAGAGAGTTCTGGGCCAGCCAGAGGTACAGAGTGAAACTGTGTCTCAAAAAAAGTCAAATTAAAATATACAACAGTAGATTCTATTTTTTCAACCTGTTAGACTATGTCTTTTTATTAAGGAGTTGTAGTGGGAATTTTCTTTGGGTCGTCAACCACCATCTCTCAAATAAAGACAAACACAGACTTATTATTATGAATGCTTGGCCTTAGTTTAAACTTGTCCCACTAGCTCTTTTTGTTTGTTGTTTGTTTTTTTGTTTTGTTTTGTTTTTCCGAGACGGGGTTTCTCTGTATCTTTGGAGCCTGTCCTGGAACTAGCTCTTGTAGACCAGGCTGGCCTCTAACTCACAATGATCTGCCTGCCTCTGCCTCTCAAATGCTGGGAATAATGGCATGTGCCACCACTGTCCGGCCGCTGCTAGATCTTTTAACTTAACCTGCTTCTGTTCATCTATGTTTTGCTTTGGGGCTTTTTACTTTTCTTCTATTCTGTATTCTGCCCTACATTCCAGCTTCCTCCATGTCTGTCTGGTCTCTGGCAGTTCCTTGTTGTCTCTATTTCCTTCCTCCTATACCTCAATTCCTCCTACTACTTACTCTCCCTACTTTTATCTCCATTCTTCCTATTGACTGTCCAGCTTTTCATTAGACTAATCAAGTGCCTTAGACAGACAAAGTAAAACAGCAACACACACACATCCTTACACAGTAAAACAAATATTCTACAGTATAACAGTATAAACTAATGTGATATATCTTTACATAGTTAAATATCCTGCAATATAAACAAATGAAACACATCTTCGCATATTTAAACAAATATTCTGCAACATTTTCCCTTGTCTAAATAAAGGGAAAGGTTTTAGCTTTAGCATAGTAAGACTATATACAATAAAATCAATTATTGAGTAAGAATTACATTTACAATAACCTGTCCATTTGCATTTGGCAAATTCAGAGAAAATACTCCACTATCTATCCTATCTTGATGAGTTCAGAGTTGTGTACCTAATTTACTTCCTATCCTAATTGTATTACCAACTCAAAATTATCTTTTTAGATCTCAAAAAATTTTCTTAGAAAAATAAGTTAAGCTTTATTGTTTCTACCGTTATATATAAACTTTATATCTCTTACATAAGTTTCTTTTCCAAATTTGGCAACAAGGAAATTATAACTATAACTGTCTCATCTTCCATTCCATCAGAGATCTGAGAAGGATATAATATTACATGAGTAAACAGGAAGTGCAGAGCAAGCAACTTCCAAAACTATAGGAATGACAGGAGCAACTGGCTTCTTGGGCAGTCACCCAATTTTCACTGTTGGGTCACTCATCCTCATCTAACAGAATTATAATATATGACTTCTCATGAAGTAGGGATTTTGAAGAACTGTCTCACCTTGTTTTGATAAAGTTTGGCAGTCTTTTTCCATTGTCTCCTGCTTATCCAGTTTGTACAGTATACTGTCAACAGTCAAGGCAAGGGCAGTTTCTTTTCTACAGTGTCTTTGCCATAATGAAAATGAACTTTATATGGAGGTTCTTCAACACTCATGATCCTTTTATGAAGAAGATTGGTGCTGCCAGGAGCAGACATATCTCACTGTCATGCAATGCCTTAAGTTATTAAACATCTTAAGTCCCTTTTTCTGTAGGTCTCTGGAGCACATGAAGTTGACCTATCTGTCTAAAATATCTGTTTAATCTTGTAAACATGCCTAACCTGACTCTAAGTTTGATTGTTATAGATGACTAAGTACTAACCTGCATTTTAATTATCCAAAACAGTTTATAATAATAGCTTTCAAGGACTAGAACTTTTAATTTCAAAGGTAATGTACATATCTGCATTAATGAAGTATGTACTGTGCATTGTACACAGGGCAGCCAAATATGATTTGTTTTTTATTTTATGCTTGTGTAGGTAAAAGACATCTGTCATCTTTATAAGTTTGTTTGGACTCTATAACCAAACCAATATCCATGTCATTGAAAGGATGGCATGTAATAACAAGTCATGAGGACTCTGTAATAAACAAGATTTGTCATGACTCATCCAGTCTCAGAGCTGTCCCTATGTCAAGGGATCAGCATATATGCCAACTGTCTTGTAGTTTTTCTAGGTTTTTTTTATGTCTATAGTCAAGATTTTCAGGGGGTCTCCTCCAATCAAATCTTGTCTCTATTAATTTTGAATGAATCCACAGCCTTTCATCGCCCATGGATACAAAAGTATAACCTCTCTCCCAACATAATATATATTTTTAATTCCATCTTAAAGTTAAGAAATTCCTAAAATATCTAAGATGTTTTAATTCAGTAATTGCTTTTCCAATTCCCTGTCTCTCAACAGCTGCCATTGGCTCATCAGCATTCCAACTATTCAAAGTTAACAAAACACCATACAGGATCCAGATTCACTGTGTATTGCCCATTTTTATGTGGCTTATTCTTTTTTTTTCTTTAATCTTTCATTGAGATTTTACTAATTTTTAAAGTCTGGACCTGTTTGATTCTGCACCTGTATTGTTCTCTGACCATGAAAGCCAAACCTTAGACTGCTAAGTGGTAGCTAGACCCTCTGCCATGCAGCTCTGGGAGTTGACTCTGCCCCCTCTTCAGGTTTATGAGAGCTGAATTTTAAGCCCTAGGGTCTGTTTGAGAGCTCTGTTTAACTGGGAGATGTATTTACTGCCCCAGATCTAGGACATTGGTGCTCACACTATGGCAGGTGGTTTTACTTAGTCTGCTGTTTCTACTTAGTATGCCAGCTATTCCAGTGTTCTGTGTCACAACAGCACCTCTTAAAGGAGCCATATCCTTTTTTAACTTTTTGTTTTTCAGTTTTCTTGGGCTCTGTATGAAAATTCAGGCTTATGTTTTAAAAGTGGCTTCCAAATAAAGACACAGAGACTTACTATTTATTATGAATGTTTGACCTTAGTTCAGACTTGTCCCACTAGCTCTTTTAACTTAATTTAACATGTGTCTATTCATTCATGCTTTGCCCTGGGGTGTTTTACCTTTCTTCATTTCCATATGCCTTAGTTTCCTGCTTCTTCCATGTCTGTCTCTCTGGTTTCTGGCATCTCCCTATTGTCCCTTTGTCTTTCTTCCTGGCCCTCAATTGCTCCTCCTCCTTACTCTCCCTGGCCAGAAGTTCTGGCTATACTCTTCCCTCGCTATTGACTGTTCAGCTTTTTATTAATCTAATCAGGTGCCTCAGGTTAAAGCAACAATACATTTTATATAATTAAACAAATATAGCACATCTTTGCATAGTTAAACAAATATTTTACAGCAGGGAACTGGGACCACTAATGTTGAGGGTTATTAATGATCCATCTTTATTAATTTCCCTTATTTTTGTGGCATAGATTTATTTGCCCTCTATTGAGTGACTGTTTAGGGATTACTTTTACCTGTGACCTCTTAATTAATGTCTTCATTCTGAAGTTTTTCATTATACTGTTTGCTCTGACCTGGAATGGTGGACAGAGTTACTTAAATTTCTTTTTATTGAAAATGTCTTTCCTTTTTCTTTGATTGTGATAGATAGTTTTGCAGGGTATAGTAGTATGGGCTGCATCTGTGGTTTCTGTAGAGGTTCTTGTGTCTTTCAGAGTGTCCATTGAAAAGCTAGTGTTACTCTAATCAGCCTGCATTTATATGTTACTTGGTTCTTTTTTCCTCAAAGTTTTAATAGCATTTCTTTGTTCTGTACATTTAGTATTTTGATTATTATACATTGTTGGGAGCTTCTTTTCTGGTTTATTTATTTAGCTGTTGGGTATACATCCTGTATCATTATAGATACTTCCTTCTTTAGAGTGGGAAAAATCATCTATGACTTTGTTAGAATGTTTTCTGTGCATTTGACCTGAGTTTCTTCTTTTTCCTCCATACCTAATATTCATAGATTCCACCTTTTTTTATAGATGCCACAGATTTCCTGGACATATTGTTTTCGGATTTTTCTCTTTTAAATTTATACCTTCTTTGACTGAGGTATCCATTCCTCCTACCTTGCTTTCAATACCTTCAATTCTTTCTTCCATGAGTTTTAGTCTATTGTTGAGATTTACCTCTGAGGTTTTTTTGTTTTTGACATCCTGAGTTTTTGATTTCCAGCTCCATAATCCAGAGTTATTTTGTGATTCTATTATTTGTTGAATTTTCTACTTTTATGTTTTAAATTGTTTATATTACTTCAATCATATGCTCATTTGTGTTCTCTTCATATCATTTGTAAGGTCTTTGAACATTCTTAATTGCTATTTTGAAGACCTTGTCTTAAGCAGAGATTAGGGATTTTCCAGGTTTTGCAATATTGAAATAAGCAACATGTTACTGATGTCATCCATATGAAAAACTTTTAATCAGGAAATATGTGTAAAATCTTTCTATGAGACCCACAAACCTACTGAGACCTCTACAAAGCTCAGCAAAGTTTGTGCATTTTTCTCTTTCCTTCCCAGTTTTGCTTTCAAGTCTTTTTCATTTGCTCATTTATAAATGTTAGTTTCTTTCTTTATTTATTGCTTTCAATAACTGGCAGTATAGCTTTGTGGTAGAACATTGGATTAAAATATTAACAGTATATTTCTCAACATAGTAGGATAACTGATTCACATTTTAAATATTAATTTAATTCAATTTTCTGAGTACTTATTGCTGTAGATTCCAAAACTTTTCTAAGAATTGTATTGAGTTATGACATTACTAATTAAGTACATCCTTTTCATTTTATTCATTTACACACTTATAATTTATATTCAGGAGTGGTAGGTCTGTTTTTAGAATAAAAGCTTTTACTTTGTAAGAACAGAGATAAACAAATGACTGGAAATGTATGTTTGTGTCTTTACCTTATCTGCAGGCAAGTACTGTCAAATTCTCTAACATTTTGTTAATATTAGTAAACAGACTTTATCCTGGCCTATTCTGCTCAGTGTATGCTTACAATCCTATCATTAAAAGAATCTTCTAAAGGCAAAGAGAAACCAAAGTGGCAAAAGAGAAAGGAAGCTCTCTGGTAATATATTTCTGTAGGAAACTTTGATTATAAAACAGTAACAGTAATTGCTGACACATGCAGTGCCTTAGGTAAAATATGTCATACAACTAATTTGAAAAGTTTGAGATATTATCACCATCAATTAATTATTTTTCATAATAAGGAGGATTGAGAATGCAGCTCAATGCTACAGCACTTGCTTGCCATGATCAAGACACTGGGTCTTGGGTTTGATACTAAGCATCAAAAAAATTCTCAGAATGAAGCCAACTTTTCCCAAACTCCCCAAACAAATTATGGAATAGAGGCAGAGAAAGTCCATGTGATGAGACTAAATCTTGGGCAGAAATCAAGTACCACAACTTGGATTTGAACCTCATTAGGTGTCTCCAGAGTCTAAGCTCCTAATTGCTCTGCCATATGGCCTGTCATAATAAATTGGATTTGCTTGCACAAGAAGTCTTTATGAATTTTGCAGGGCACTCCCGTATTCCTAGCATTTAAGACAAAGGGAGTAGGGCCTGCAGGCAAATGTTCAAGAGTTTCTTATCATCCTCTACTACACAGTGAGTTTGGGGCTACCCAAAGATACAACAGACCTTGTCTCGAAAACCAAAATTTAACTTCTTTCATATTTTCACAGTCTTAATATTATATCAAATATACTTATGAGAATTTATAATGTGAATATTTTACAGTGAAAATTTTTGATTTTAATATTTTCCCAGTAACTTCATTTTCTGGTTATTTTTGTAATTATGCATTTTGTTTCTCTATGTGAGCTTATTTTTTGGTTTTTTTTCGTGCTTTTTACTTCTTTTTAGTCTTTTTCTTGCTTTTTTGTTTTCTAAAGAGACAGAAAAAGGAGTCATGAAATTGGATAAATGAAGAAAATCTTGGGGTATATTAGAGAGGCAAAATCATAATCAAAATAAATTGTGTAAAAAATGTGTTTTCAATTAAACAAAAGATAACTATGAGGCAAATCTGTCAAGAAAAATCCTAAGGTCCCAGCACGAGGTTTAAACAAATCACTTGAGCTTAAAGTTAAGGTTCGTGAGCTGAGAATGTGGCTCAACACATAAAGTACAGCCAGGCAAACGTGAGAACTGGTGTTAAGATCCTTAGAACCTGTGGAAACATCAAGCAGCCACAACAACTGCCCTCAGGAAGCAGAGGCAGAGGGGTCTCGTGATACACTAGTTGCCAGACTAGCAGAGACTGTCCAGTTTAGGTTCAGTGGGAGGCCCTGCATTAGTGTAATGAAAGGTGGCATCTCTCAAAGGAAAGAAGAGACTGGAAGAACTCCTTGAGCACTACACACCCAATGTATTTTCTGTTTTAAGGTACATGTTGGGTTTCACATGAGTAAAAGATGATAGCATATTTTACTTTAAAACAAAACATCTTATGACTCTCAAAACCTTAGTTTGCTTAAGAATAAACTAATAAAACTACTTTATGTGATAATTTTGAATACTTCAAGAGGGTAAAAATGTTTTAATTACCTGGATTATTATCTGTGTTGTGTTTTTTAATTAATTAAAAATTTAAGATATCTTGTCCTCTTACCTCCATATTCCCATTCATTGCACTTTAAAAAATATTCTAAGACAGTTGGCTGCTCATGAGGCTTTTTCTTCAGTGTCTGCCTTAGGCATTCTTGATCGTTATCTGATGGTCTTTGGAGTCTGTTTTGTTGTTGATGTTCCTTTTGTTTTTATTTTTCCAGAGTCAATTTCTCTGTATATTCATCAGAAATAGGAATTCTTATGTTTGTGACAACCATTGTTCAGCTTTACTTTGGATGATCAGTTACACTGCCATTCATACAGGCCCCTTGGAGTTAAGAAACTCCAAATAAATTCTCTTGTTTATACCTAGGACCCTTTTCCTCCTTGCTTTCTTAGTGCACCTTCCATCCCTCCGAAACTCAGCATTCTTTAGAATGGACTCACTGCTAGTCCAGCCAACCTTCCTCGGCTCTCTGTCTTTTCTCTTTCCAGCAACACCGCACAGTCATCTAAATTCAAAACCTTGGATTTATCTTTTGTCCCTTTCAGTTCCTCAGACTTCACCTCACAAGTCCCCGATGGCATTCTATTTTCATAATGCATGTTGAAGACCATCTCCATTTTGGAGGTGACGCTGTTGGCTTCAGTCCCAGTCATCTGTCACCTCACAGAAACAAGAAACTTCCTAAATGATCCTCCAAGAACAGGGATTTTGCCTCTATTCCATCCAAGCTCTTGTTTGAATGTGTTTTATTTTCAAATACACGGTGATTTTATCATTTCTTTACTCCACAAGCTTCGCAGGTGCCCCCCTCCGTAAAGAGAC
>LOJH01027293.1:6151-18113 GCA_001685095.1 Ellobius talpinus
GCTGGCCTCGAACTCACAGAGATCTGCCTGCCTCTGCCTCCTGAATGATGGGATTAAAGGCGTGTGCCACCACCACCCAGCCAAATGTATGTTTTTATGTTTCTTATTTTGTGGAACTGAAGTGTGCTTATTCAGTAGGAAGGTTTAACTGTGAACTGACAAAAGTCATTCAGTGCACTATCACAGGGACTGTCACAGGAGCAGCATGCTCATTGTTCTCCTGGGCAGGGCTCCCTAGAATCCATCTACAGATGCACAGTGTACTCTACTGTCCAACATCCCTGCCTTTATGTGATACAGTTGTCATGTAGATACTCCTTAAAGGGGGCAGGTGATAAGCATCCTCAGGCAGAACTTTGGTTGTCTTTCCGTTTTCCTCTGAAGTTGTTTGTTTCTAATCATTGTCAATATCCAGAGGGAAAGAACGGGCGTGGAGTTTGTAGACACATTGGCGACCAGCCAAAAACTACAATATAGGTTACAGGGCATATATTTAGGAAGAAACAAAAATAAATTGGCATACACAGCTTGGAACAATGACAGGAAAGCAAGTAATTAAGAGGCGCTAAAAAAGAGGGGGGGTTGGTTTTTGTTTTTGACCATATTACATGTGTACAAAGAGATTAAAACAAGAAAAGGGTGAAATAAGGAAAAAATACAAAATACCAAAATGACATTGGTAAACAGGCCCATCAAGAAAAGCAGAGAGATTGAGTCGCTACGACTATTGAGTTGGGCATGATTTGAAGTGTCACGTGTTTGATTAGCGCCCTAGATCTCATGGCGACCCAATGAGGAAGATGTGATGCTTCATTCTGAGCGCAAGTGGACGGCAGCACTGAGAGAGACAGGCCGAAGCTCCTTTCGGTTAAAACTATTCTTACAAAGATGCGTTTTGGTGAGCTCCCTGGAGATAGAATTCACATACTAGATTATTTTCTCATGGAAAGACTATACTTTAGTGGCTTATATTACATACAGGATTGCGTACTTATCACCAAGACATAATTTTTGTCAATTCCCACTTCCCTGCACCCCCATCAATTGTCAGTGCCATGTCCTTCCTCCCCTGGTCCTAGCAAGCACTAACTCACTTCCTGTGTCCACGAGTGGATCCCTTCTGCCATTCCATATAAATGGCCCCATACAATTTTCTTTCTTTCCATTTGCCATGTTTTCAGTACTGTTGTATCAGAACTCCGTTCCTTCGAAGAGTGGAGTAATGTCCCATGTACATTTATACCAGATCTTTGTGTATTTATTCATTGTATGATGGACATCTGGATTGTTCCTATTTTTTGGACACTAATGAGTCAGGTGCTATGAAAATTCATGTACAAGTATGTGTGTGAAAAACACACATTTGAAAAGAATAATAATTTTCAGAAATGTCCCCACGGTTGCTCCTGTAGAGGTCTGGTCCATGAAGTTCTCAGTAAAACAATGTCACATTCTATGGCTCAATACACTTGGTTGCCCGCATGCTTCCCTCTGCTGCTAAAGTTGCATTACCCAACAGAGACACATAGAAACCTTGTTCTGAGGAAACCTGTTTTAACTTTCCTGTCCAGTATTCCGCCAGCTTCCACAATGCTGGAGCATCCTTCCACAGAACAGCATTAACATTCCTGGGACGCGTTTGCTATGAAGCACATTTTGTGAAACGCTACCTCAAATATTGAGCAAGAGAGCCTTTCAGGAGAGAGGCAGAGTGGAGTCTTTCCAAAGCTTCCTTCCCTTAATCCAATCCAGCATTTTTGCATATGAAATGCACATTATAATAATAGCACTAACATTATGGCCCCATTTCTATTTTGGGTTGGGGAAAATAGGTTAAAATTTTCCCTTTAAATATGCCTCTTTTGGTTTAAAAAAAAACGTAACCACTAGGTTGCCCTGGCAGCATTGCCCATCTGTCGCAGCAGAACGCATCAGGCAACCACCGGTGAGGGCTGGAATGGCATTCCCTTTAGGGTGTGGTTCTCCCTGGCCCCATCTCTGTGACTTTCCTAGAACCTAGCAGAGGCTTTGGCACACAGTTAGATACCCAAACTGCTGATGAAGAAGTGGGTGTGGATTATGGATTTGTGACTGTATAAATTGGCACAAGTGAAATTGAGGTCCCCTCCCACACACTTATAAAAAAAAAAGATTCACAAACCCTGGAAGCCCTAGGTGACCAGCTTAAGGGAGCAATGTGGCAGCCCACCAGGCTCAACTTGCGCTCCTCTGCTGTATAATGTTGCATTCTGATGTGTACAATGTAAGGTTGGAAACTCATCTCTTAATCTAAATTTCAAATGAAAATTTTTTAAAATTACTTTTTTTTTAAAGAAAACTGGGCTTGAGTTGTGCTAAAGGGAATTATGCCAAGAGAGCAAGGGCTGGGGTTTTCTTTCCTTGGAATGTTCGAAGCTGGGAAAGAAAGTGAGCTCCCGGCCCTGTCGAGCTGACGAAATGGCAGCCCCCCCCCCATGAACAGCTAAGAGAAAGCCAGGGCCAAGCGCTGAGAGCTCACGGGCAAACATTGTGAGGTGCCATGCACTGCCGCCGTGCATCTCATTTCCAGCCCTCCATATCTGCACACCCAGTTTCTGGAGTGGCAAAACAGTCATTGGAAAAAAAATGGATCTAAACGCAGCCGATGATAGCTTGAAAGGACGGGAAGATCGCTTCTTCCCTTGTGAGTGGACAGGGTTCCTGCACAGTAGCACTCAGTGAGACGTGTAGCTGTGGGGAAAAATGCTATTGTGTAGTCTTGGGGACTGTGTTCAAAACGATTTAGACACTCGCGAAGAATAAAACATCCGTTTAGATGACCTCTGATCAAAAGATTATGCTAAAACAATGACTTGGTTTCAAATTTGTATAGAAAGATGTTGTCGTATTTGAAATTAAGTGTGACCTCAGGGCTACTGATGTAGTTCACCGGTAGAGCCCTTGCCTAGCATGCATGAGGCCCTGGTTTCATCGCCAGCACTGCATGGGAAAACCAAAGGAAAGGGAGTATAAACCCAGGAATCTCTGTTTACCTTTTCATTTCTTTGCTATTTTATGTATGATTTTGACATTCTTAGAGATGGCAAATTCCAAGTCAGCACATTTTGTAAATCATTCTATAGATTATTTTGCCAATTTTCGTTAAAAGTTATGAAGGTGCCAGACAGGTCATCTGGGTCCTTTCCTTGGCCCCCGGGTGCCCTTGACCTATTTTCCTGAATTCGAGTATGAATCAGTCCTTAGCCTTGCTCCTTCACTGCTGTGCCAATCCCACGTTCTTCCCCCATACTTAATTTGATAGTAACACACAGTACTGTCTTAATACCTCATCTGGATAATAATAGCACTTCTGCCTGACACTACCATGCTGCTGACCTCAGTGTCCAATATAAATTCTTTTTGAATAGAACGGAACACCTCAACAGAATAGAACAGAAACCTGCCAGGAAGGGGCCTCAGGATGGCAAGGCAGGCTAAGACCTATGTTATCCTTGTGGGGAACAATGCTCCCCTTCCTAGTTCCACCCCTATTGATCTAGGCCCATCTGGGAAGAGAAAGGAATTTGGTCCCCAGGAGTACAATTTTCAGGTTGGTCTAGAAACTGGGTCATTTAACCCCTTGCATCTGGCTGGCGTTGTCACTTCTGCACATTTGCTCAGTGGAGGAGCCAACTCTTATCTGATTTGGCTTCCCCTTGCAAGATAATCCTCTTTCTGTTTCACACTTCACCCCCTTCCATGGGTCCCCTATGGGTAGAACAAGCCTTGACACATGATCCAGCCACTCATCAGGGATGGTATGCTTCCTGCTCCAGGCTTGTCACCATGTGGAGGACCCCTGGGTTTGGACTGGGGCAGTTTGCTTTTGGGCAGCTTGCTCATCAGCTGTTGGCCTTCTCCAAGTCACTCATTTCACAAATATCCCAAAGACTCACACGATGCAGCAGACCCTGGGTTTGTTGTCCACATGTTTTGACTATATTTTTACAGTTTTAATGATGAGATCTGTGATATCTTAGTGCACTTTATATTAATGAGATTAAATACTGTGACCAAAACTAACTTGGGAAGAAAAGGGTTGAGTTCATCTTACAGTTTACAGTTCATCATGAAGGAAAGTGAAGGCAGGAAGTCAGAGCAGCAACCCAGAAGTAGAAACTATGGAGGAGCACTACTTACTCAATTGCTCCCCATGACTCCCTCAGCCTGCTTTCTTATATAACCCAGGAATGCCAGCCCAGGGATGGCACCACCCTCAGTGAGCTGGGCCCTTCCACATCAAACATCAATTAAGAAAATGCCCCCACAGATTTGCCTACAGGCTAACCAGAAGGAAGTTTCTTGTTTGTGTGTTTCAGTTGAAGTTCCCTCTTCCCAGATGACCCAAGCTTGTGTCCAGTTGACAAAAAACAAACAAACAAACAAACAAAAAAAACTAACCAGCATGTGTAGCAAGAGCGTATGTGGTAACAGTTTTCCTAATGGATGCAACAGACTTTTGAAGGCTTAACATACCCACTTACTTAAAGTTAAGGAAGGAAGGAAGGAAGCATTGGAGATTAGAGAAACAAATCTGGATTTGTGTTTCAGCTGAAGAATGCAAGGCATTATTTAACTTCGGTTCCCTCAAAGGTGAGGTGAAGAAATGATGCTGTTCTTCATCCCTCTTGTTAGGGCTAAAGAAAAACCAAGGAAAATGTGAGTAGGGTTGACTGGGGTTTCTGAGTGCCCTTAGACTTTGGAAATGTCTATGTACCTGTCATCTTTCAAAACTGGTCTTGAATTCAAAAGAAGGCTTATTTTCCTTTCCTTTTGAATAGATTCTTGCAAGTCAACACTTTAACACAAAATGCTGGCTTTGCCTGCAGGAACCCTTAGTGCCTGTTCTCTAGATGAGGAAAGACAGTCTTGGGTCTGACTGAGAATATAATATGGGTGTCCTTCTAAATTGTTTGGTTTTCACTTTACCAGCAAGATGAATTTTGCACAGCAGATTCTTGTCGGAGATCCCATGATTAGCAAACTCTTCTTACACATACTATGGCTGAACTCAATTAGATTAACATTTGAAAGCAAAAACTTCAAGGCCGTAGTCACTCTAAATTCTAGTCAGTTTTAGTTCTATCTGTTCTTTCTGATTTAAGCAGAAGTGCCTGAGTCCAAGTGCCAGAGCTGAATGAAAATGTATGTGTTCAGTCGTGTCTTTTTATGGATGGGCACGTCTAAGGGAGTTGCTGGTACAGAGCCCAGGCCCTCGACTTTCAGAGCTGAGTTTTATACCTGCTGAGGCTGAGTACCCTGGCTGTTGATCTAGCTTCCACCTTCCTTTCCTCTCCAGACACTTGTTATACAAGAAAGGATGAAAGCCCACAGTAAAACCTCTTCAAAATGTTTCATGGAAAACAAAAAACCCCGGTTCTTCCTCGAAAAGAACATTTTTTTTCAAGCCTAAAAAACAAACACCCTGCAGTGTACTGGGAGAACTGAGAGCCTACAACCCAGGCCAGTTATAAAGAATGAGGCATCTCAGATGCTCCCAGCATCCATTTCTTCCAGGTCTCTTTGGTGGTCTCTATTCTGACATCCTAATCACTTGCTTTCTGCTTAACCTGATAAGCCATCTCCTATCCTTTAAAAAGTAAACAGGTTAAAACTCCTAAACAAATAAAACAACCAACCAGGGCCTCTGCAAGCCTGACTTTGGGCTCCTGTAGGGGCAGTGAGCTGAAACCCTCTCTCTCTCAACTTCCTGCTGGGGGCTGCAGCCCCTGCCTCCCAGAGGACTCCTGAAGCTCTGGCTTACATCTCCTTGACAGCCATGGATCACCAGACAGGAAATGTTCCAATTTGCCTTTCTCTCACGGTGAAACGGTGCAGACAGATATTGAACTCATTAGAATACATGTTGCCATTAATTTGGTCAGGCATCCGACCTTCTGTTCTCTTATGCATAGAAGGTTGGGCAAAATGCTGCTTGAAGTTGTGAGAATTACCCCCCCCAAATATTGTGAGACTAGAAAAATCCCCCCACCTAACCATTCAAGCCAGAAGCTTGGTTGATCTAGTTCCACTGTGGAGCATCAAAGAACTGAATAATACCAAACCTATTACACAGTCAAACAAACTGGGAAGCTTTCAAAGTGGGATGCTTGGGGCCTCCCCTCCAGATACTGTGATCAGTAACATGGGTGTGGGGTCCAAGGATGTTAAAGTGAAGCCAGCGTTAAGAACCATTTTTCTAACTGTGACTTTGGTCAATCCTATCTTTCTATAGCATGCTATCATCTTGTGAGTCTCTGGCATCATTGAACCTGTCGTGGAACAGAGAGAGCGTCCTGACTGACTTCCCTGACTCCTGCCCCACCTGAGCTCTTTGTCCGGCACAATTTCTCCACTTATTTATTTATTTATTTATTTATTTATTTTTGTTTAAAATTTAAAATTCTCTCTCCCACCCTTCTCCCCTCTCCCCAGTCCCCCTCCCCATCCACTCTTCAGAGGAGGTAAGGTCTCCCATCAGGAGTCAACAAGTCTGGCATATTAAGTTGAGGCAGGACCAAGCCTCTCCCCCCTGTATCAAAGTATCCACATAGGGAATGGACTCCAAAAAGCCAGTCATGTACCCAGGATATGTCCTGGTCCCACTGCCAGGGCCCCCAACAGATCAAGCCATGTAACTCTCACCCTTGTTCTGAGGGCTTAGTCCGGTCCCATGCAGGCTCCCCAGCTGTCAGTCCAGAGTCCCTGAGCTCCCCCTAGCTCACTCAGGTCAGCTGTCTCTATGATTTTCCCACTTATGATCTTGACCCCCCCTTGTTCATATGATTTCCTCCTCCCCAGTTTCTCCATTTATAACAATAATTTGGCTTTTTAATTTTTGGCCTCCTGTGCCAAAGTGTCCCTCTCTGTCTTGTGTAAATCTTCCCCATTTGCATAATGGCAATCACCAGATTTATTAAGGAGCTGCTGCGTGTCAAGCATAGTAACAGACAAATACAATATTTCATTTGATCCTCACAGCCACCAACGAGGTAGGTGTGCCACAGGGAGGAGATTGAGATTTCCAGAAGTGAAGTGAATTGCCCTGTCTTCGAGACAGTGCATGCTGAAAGCAGAGTGGAAACGCAGTGCTATCTGTGCTCCTAGAGGGTCCAGAGTTTTGCCCCTTGTCCAAACCAAAGACAGAAAATGAATGCTTAGGTTTGTAGCCTCGCCTTTCAGAGACCTCACTAAAATATCTGGAAGGATAAAAAGAGCCTTCTACTTGCAAGTACAAAGAGGGTAGGAGAGGGGACACTAATCGAAATATTTCAAAAGACAGAAAAGGGATGGAAAGGTGTCTTGCATAACCATACGGAATGCTTGCATGTCTTAGAAGATGAGTGGAATCGAAGAGGACAGAGTGAGCTGGCCCTGGAGAATCTTGGAGAAGCTCATCAGCAAGGGGAGCTGGTGTAGCTGAGAGTGTGGGCGACTGAGTCCGTGAGGAGCAGTCCATCCACATGAACACTGGCAGCTACATAGTCACCCATGGGCAGCAGGCAGAGGTGTTATTCTGAGAAATGGTTGAAAAGGGCAGGATTTGGAGACCGCCTGCACAGCATCATGGGAGTTAGGCTTAGCATGGAGGGGGATGACTTCAAGTTGTCTGAGGGGTTCTGGAGATGTAGCCCAGCTGCTAGCAAGCTTGCCCAGCATGTGCCAGCCCCCATAATCCACAGAACCCCATAAAACTGGTGTGGTGATACATGCTTGCAGTCACAGCCCTCTGGAGTCAGAAGCAAAAGACTTGGCATTTTAGGCCATTCTCAACTATGTTGTGAGTTTAAGGCCACCCTGGGATATGTGAGACTGACTGGGGAGGGGCCAGGAGAGGAGGAGGAGAAAAGAGAGTGATGGTCAGATTGGTCTGTGGGTGCCTTTCACTCCTGCACTCTTAGGATGAGTGAGACTTTCAGAGGGAACAGAGGATCTCCTGGAGAAGCCAGTGTCTTCCTGGAAGAGAGGCTACTGTTGTGTGACAAAACTTTTCCTGGGGACACACTACACCATCTCCTCATCCCAGAAAGAGAGCCCTACAACAGACCTAAGGTATGGATTTAACCAAAGTCCAATTGCATGACCTGATATGTTTTATTGGGTGTTATTTACAGGGATATAGGTGAGGGGTTGTTTGTAGGAGCAGGAATGACCCAAAGCCCACCCCAGCACAGGTGACAGTGCCCAAAAGCTGGGAACCTGGAGCACACTAAGTAGGCTGCAGGCAGCCCAACAGGTTGGAGAGGGTCCCTTCCAAGTGACTCAGTTGGCCTAAACCTCTTTCAGGCTGGCTCAGCTGGTTTCTGCTTCTTCCAGCCAGCTTGTCTGGTCTCAGAGTGCTGTAGAATATTGTTTTAAGGTGAGTTGTATTTGTTTATGCTCTGTAACATTTGTTTAACAATGTAAAGATGTGTTGCTTTTGTTTGTACTACATTTGTTTCACTCTGTGAAGCTGTGATTCTTTGCTTGTCTAAAACACTTGCTGGTCTAATAAAGAGCTGAACCACCAATAGTGAGGCAGGAGAAAGGATAGGCTGGGTTGGTAGGCAGAAAGAATAAAGAGAAAGAGAAAGAAGGAAGAGAGGAGCAATGAGGGAGCAAGAGAACAAGGAGAGGACACCAAGGGCCAGCCAGAGAAAGAAGTAAAGAAGGTATACAGAAATAGAGAAAGATAAAAGCCCAGAGGCAAAAGATAGACTAGATAATTTAAGATAAGAAAAGCTGGCTAGAAACAAGTTATTAAGCTAAGGCTGGGCATTCATAAGAAATAATAAACCTCCATGTGTTTTATTTGGGAGCTGGGTGGCTGGCCCCCAAAAGAGCCCAAAGAGAAAAAAGTAAAATAAAAACAACTACATCAGAGTCTTCTTTGAAACTTGGGTTTGCTGTTCTGAGAGGAAAGCTCAACATGTATGGGTTACTTTGTCTGGGAAGGGCCTAGTGTATCTGGTCAGCTTCAGGAACTTCCTGAAGTCATTTTGAGTTGTACCTTCTTGTTTAAGGACCTTCCCAGCAAAAGGAATGTTTCAATCTTAGTGTTGAAATTTCAGGGAAACCGTTACACAACAATTACACATTTTGGAGTTCTCTGAAAGATGGGTTCCTTGCCAGTCACCCTGTGCAAGGTGTGGGCTGAGGGAACTAAGGTCTGTGCCCATGCATAGTGTCATGCCCATGCATAGGGCTGAGCTGTTGTGAAAAGTTACCACAATGGAGAGGCCTCACACAACACAAGTGAGATGCTTGTCAGTTCTGTGGATTAGAAGGCTGACAGATCTACTGAGCTGGCTTCCAGGTCTTAATAGAACCATGCTCTTTTCTGGAGACTTCAAGAGGAGTCTGTGCCTTTCTCTAGATTCCTTGACTGCATTCCTTGACTGAAGTTCTTCTTCCTTCATTCCCAAGCCAGCGATAGCTGTTAAATCTTCACACAGCCTTCCCTCTGCTTCTCTTCTGTCTTCTTTGCCCCCTGGAAGGACCTTCACGGTCATGTTGAGACCTTGGATCATCCCAGTCACTCTCCTTCATAAAGAGACCTGATTTACATCAGTTCCTTCTGGCAGCTTACTCCTTGCTGTCCCTATAATATACTCATAGGTTCTGGGCATGAAGATGTGGACATCTTAGGGATGGGTTGCTAGTCTATCTTCCATGCTTCCCCAACATGAAAGAGTAATAACAAAAACAACGGAAGCCTGAGAGCTTGCCATAGCTTAAGAGAGGGAAACAAAACCCAGGGAAGCTGGGCAAAGCAAGGGTTAGACATTCCATATATCCATGTACATTCATTAATTATGAGGTACAATGTTGGTAAGGTATTAATGCCATTCATTTACTTTATTAGTAACTAAAAGGTAGAACAGGACACGTCATATAGAGAAACCTCATTACTACCTTGAACATTTTCTAGAAACCTAAAACTATTCTAATATAAAAGAGTTATTCTTCAGAATAGGAAAAGAAAGGTTGTTCCTGGGGCTAGAGCAGAAATAACAGTGTAAGAGAAGTTTCGCTGATCTTCTTGAATATTAGATCATGAAAACATGTGCATATTCATACCCCAGTGGAACTACGATTATAAGAATAACCTTTGCCAGTTCTGTTGGCACAGGCTGGTAGGATTTGCTGAAGGAGGCAGAGGCAGGGAGAACTGGAGTTTGAGGCCAACCTGGACTATATACATTTAGCTGGGCAGTGGCAGTGTAAACCTTTAATCCCAGCACTTGGGAGGCAGAGGCAAGCAGATCTCTGTGAGCTTGAGGCCAGCCTGGTCTAGTTCCAGGATAGGCTCCAAAGTTACAGAGAAACCCTGTCTCGAAACCTCCCCCCAAAAGTGCATGTATTATCCTATTAAAATATCTAAAAAGAAAAAAAAATGAGTGTAGGGAACTTTGGAGTTAGCTCAAGACATCTAGACACCCAAGGCCAAATACTCAGCACAAAGGAGATTTATTTGCCCCAGAAGGACAGAGGGCAGGGAATAAGAGACAAAAACAGGAGATAGAGGGTAAGAGAGAAGGGAAAGGGAGGGGGAGGAATATTTGTCTGGGAGGAACAAAGGACCGCCTGTGGATAGGGAGAAGACAGACACGTAGGAAAACAACAGTTTATAAAGGAACAAAGGGAAGCCCCACATTAGGAGGAGTGTTTAATTTTAATTGGGCATGTTAATTAAGTGAGCCAAAGGGGGATTTTGATTGCTAAACTTCAATACTTTGGTAGCTGGACCTTGGAAGTCAGCCTCAGGAGGAGGAAGTCACCAAATAAGGGAGCTAGCTTCAGGAACGCAATCTAGCAGCTTTTAGCAAGGGGGGGGAGGCCCTCCAGGATCATGCTCACACACTCAGACAGGCCAGAGTACCTTCAGTGGGTGGGTAGTTTCTCTTCTTTACTTGTTCCTTGTTCTGGTAATGGGACTTCTTATTTTTACCAGCAAATTTTTCTCAAATCTTTAAGTCCTGGGTCTAGCTGAGCTTGGTGATAAACTCATAAGCCCAGCACTGAGGCAAGGGAAACCTAAATTTGAGGGCACTTGGTCTATATATTGAGACTCGTGTGTGTGCATGCGTGTGCATGTGTGTGTGCTTGTGTGTGTGTGTGTGTGTGTGATTGGTTGAAACTATCAGTAAGCTAGAAGGCCTTGTGGGGTCTGTACCAACTCTTCCAAACACATTTAGTGACCTGTCCCTACTTTCGGCATCCTTGCATCTGGTGTTATAATTATGACTATGTCACATGGCATCATTATTGCCTGCTCAGGGTCTGCTCCCCGGAGCAGGGTGTACTGAATCCTTGGAGGCAGACAGTGTCTAATTCATTTTTATGTCCCCAAAGATGATGCAAGACCTATCACATAATAGATTATTAACAAGTTATGCTGGGGTAGTGATTGAGGAAATGAGTTGATAGGTGGATAAGTGAATAAGTTCATTAGAGAAAGAATGCACTGGAGAATCGCTGGTTCATTCAACATTTTTTTGCCACCATGGGTTTAGCCATGGCAGTTGCACTTTCCTGGTAACTGTGGTGTTATGAACACGAGATCAGATCGAGACCTGTTTTTGCACACCTCGAGGGAAGATAAGTTGGTGCCTAAATACTGAACTTGTCTGCAAAAGAAATGTGTGCGTTTAATATTCCCTAAATGCAGACTAGTCATGAGATATCTGTGGGGAAACAGGTGGAACCAGGAGCACAGCTCAGTGCCTGTCTGGCATGTGCAAGGCCCTGGGCTCAAACCCCAGGCACACAAAACCTCAAAAACAAAATATCCGCAGTAGCTGCTGTAATGGTTTTCTGTCTCTTTAAGAGACAAGCCACGCCCACTCCCTCCCCCCATCCGCTGAGGCAGGCTGATCTTCAGCCTCCGGGCTGAGCTCGCTCTCTTTTCCATCTTCCTCTCAGAGAGGCAGCTTCGCTTCTG
>LOJH01027294.1:1992-15847 GCA_001685095.1 Ellobius talpinus
TTTTAAATCAATTTGGCTCATTTAATTTGGAAGAAATTTTCAAATAAGAAGAAAAGTCAGATATACTCATGGGTGTCTGGAATATGGTTGACCTACCTTAATGAAAATGGCTACCCCCGGAAGCCATTAACTATTCATAGTTCCTCAGGGGTGGAGAGTCATGAACTTCTTTCCACATCATGTTTGTGATGCTTAATTTTGTGCTGTCTTATGCAAGTAACCACAGCTGCTGTGAGTTCATGAGTCCAATGGTCCAGTCATATGCAGAAGACACTGATTTGATTCTGACAATCTTTCCACCCCTTCTTCTTCTCACATTGTCCCTGAGTCTTGGGGCAAAGAGATGTGCTGTAGCTATCCCATTGGCTATTGAGAACTACAAGACACTTATCCTCTGTATTTTGACCAGTTGTGAGTTTTAATGTTAACTACTGTTCATTGCACAAAATAATTTGATGAGGTATGAGAGCTATAGAGATATAAGCTATAGAGATATGAATTTCCAGGGCAGGTTGAAATTGTGTTCAATTAGCAAACTAATCCTAGTCCATTCAGCCCTGGAACCTATGAGCTCCCTAGCCATGGGTGTTTGGCCAGATTTATAGTACCATGTATGTGTTTCCTCCTGTTCCCTGTGCCTTACAGAAGGAATCAAATCCAATCAGAAGGCAATTATTTACCCAAAGAACTTTTGCACCACAATTGCAGCTATGGACATATCTTGGTAAGATAGTAATTATTTTAGCTCAAAGGGTCTGATGATGTATAAGACAGTTAATGACTCCCACCCCCAAGCAGCCTGCATTTTTTTTGTTGGTATAAAAGAAAGGTAGCAGGGGGAAGCTTCCCAGACAGTACCAACTTGACTTTTCATGTTCTGTGAATCAGCACTAAGGTCTTACCATCAAGCTCTGGTGAGCAAGCAAAAGCAGTGGCGATACTCTGAACTGTTTATGGGTTTCTGGGATACCACTGACTAGCAACACAAGGAGAGGTATGCTATACCTGATGCTGTGTTTCATTTGGCAACCTATAGCTTCTGGGAGGGGCACCACCCTCTATGTAGGATAACTCTAATTAAACTCTTTCAGATTAATATATGTTTATCAATATATACATTCATAGGTATATATAAGGTTTTTCAAATAGTATATTTCTATATGGATTTTCCAAACAATCTTTATGCTATTTCTCCTTCCAGATTCTTCTCCACCATACTTTCCCAGTCTTCTGTCTGACTAACCTCTCTTCATTATTCTCCCTCCCCCTTCATAACAACTTTGCTTTACTATCTCCCCTCATTTAAAAACTTTCTTCCCTCTCCCCAGCAATGGCTCTCTTTTAGTTTATTGGATTTTGCATGTACTTCCAAGTTAAACTCATGAAGTTGAAAATTCAACTCTAAAACCCACATATTAGTAAAAACATGTGACATTTTCATTCTGAATCTGGGTTACTTCATCAGTATAATGTTTTCCAGTTCTATTCATTTACCCATAAATTTCATTTTTCTTTACAGGAGAATAAATTTTCATTGTATATGGGTCCCATAGGTTCATTATCCAATCATCAGATACTGGGCATTTAAAATATTTCCATGCCCTAGATATTGTGAATAAACTACCTATAAACCTGGATGAGCATGTGTCTTTGTAGTAGGAAACAATTCCTCAAATGGAAGCTAAGGAATACTAGGTCTGATTCATATGGTAGGTCTATTTCTAGGTTTTTGAGAACTGCCATGCTAATTTTCATGGTGTGTGCACCAGTTTAAATTCTCGCCAGTACTCTATTAGGGCTCTCTTTTACCCAGATCCTCACCCGCATTTGTTGTCTTTCGTTTTCTTAATCTTAGTTATTCACACTGGGGTAATATGAAACTCAAAGGAGTTTTAATTTGTATTTCCCTGATGGCTAAGGATGGTGAATACTTTTAAATATATTTCTTATCCATTTGTATTTCTTCTTTTGAGAACTTTGTATTCCATTCACAGCCAATTTTTTAATTGGTTTGTTTGTTTTCTTGGTGTTGACTATCTTCAGTCCTTTGTATGTTCTAGGCATTAATTCTCTGTCAGATCTATAGCTAGCAAAGGTTTTTTATTTCCTTTTTTCCACTTTTTAATTTTTTTCACCTTTTAAATTTTATTTTTGAAAAAAGAAAACAAACTATCCTTTTTTCATTTTACATACCAATCCCAGTTTCCACTCCCTCTCCTCCTTCTATTTCGTCCACCTTCTCCCCCACCGCACTGCCCATTTAATTCTCAGAGAGGGTAAGGCACATTGCTCCAAGGAAGGACCAAGGCCCTTCCCACTATATCCAGGCTGAGCCAGGTATCTCTCCAAAGAGAATGGGATCTAAAAAGCTAGTACAAGCAGCAGGGGCAAATCCTGGTGCCACTGCCAGTGGCCCCACAGTCTGTCCCAGTCCTACAACTGTCACCCACATTTCAGAGGGTCTACCTTGGTCCTATGCTAGTTCCTTCCCTGTCCAGCCAGAGTTAGTAGGCACCCATTAGTTCAGGTAAGTTTTCTCAGTGGGTGTCCCCATCATGGTCTTGACCTCTAGCAAAGGTTTTTTCTTTCCCATTCTGTAGTCTGCCTTTTCAGTTGATTAAGGGTTTCTTTTGCAGTACACCATGAACTCCTACTTCTTGATTGTTGGTTCTATTTCCTGTGCTCTGGAGTCGAGTCCTTATCAAAACCTATATTCTGAAGTGTACTCCCTTCTCATTTTTCTAGAATCTTCAGAGCTGCGCAAAACTGGGATCTTTAATCCATTTGGAATTGATTTATGTACAGGGTAAGAGAGAAAGAACAAGTTTCAGTCTCCCAACATTTATTAAAATGCTATATTATTTTCCAATGCATATTTTGGGCATGTTTATAAAGAATAAGGTGGTTCAAGGTACTTGAACCTTTATCCGCTCCCTTAATTCTATTTCATTAATCTGTCATTTTTGTATCTGCTGTGGTGCTGTTTTTTCTAATATCTACTATACCTCTATAGTATAACAGAAAATCAGGAATGGTGATGCCTCCAGAATTCTTTTCCTCTTTTAAAAAATATTTTGTATATTTGTCTATGCATAAGTGTTTTGCTTGAAAGTACTCCATGTGCATACAATGTCCACAAATGACAAAATAGGGCATTAGATCCCCTGAAATTGGAATTAAAGATGATTATGAACAGTCATAGGGTATTAGGAATCAAACTCAGGTGCTCTGCAAGAGTAGCAACTATTAAAATACTGAACCACCTCTCCAGTCCCTCCTGCAGTGACTTTGTTGTTTAGTATTGCTTTGGGCATCCAGAACTTTTGTGCTTTCATGTGAATTATTAAGATTAATTTTCTTCAATTTCTGTGAAAAATTATTTTGATGGAATGTCCATTTTCACAAAATTAAATCTACCAATCTATTAATGGAGGCTGCTTGTTTATTTCCCAAAATAATCACACAGAAACTGTAGTAATTACAACACTGCTTGGACATTCACTTAAGCATCTTGCTAGTTAGCTTGTATATCTTAAATTAATCTATTTCTAGTATTTTATATTTTACCATGAGGCTCGTGGGTCACCAGTACCAGTGCACAGGCATCTTTCTCCTCTGGCAGCTACATGGCATCTCTCTGACTCTTCCTTCTTTCCTCCACTATCTGCTTGGAATTCTCGCCTTGCTCTAGTCTGCTAAGCCACTGGCTGAAACAGCTTTATTCATTAACTAATAAAAACAACACATATACAGAAGGAATTCCCACATCACCAATTCATTGCATGGGAGGTCTGTATCTTCTGGGATCTTCTTCATTTTATTTCTTTAGTGTCTTAAAGTTTTAATGATGTAAGTCTTTCACTTTTTACACCATTTTGTACACAGAGACTGCTTGCTCATTTTCTGGCTGCCAGATGGAATAATCACACAGAAACTATATTAATTACAACACTCCTTGGCAAATAGCTTAGGCTTCTTGTTGGCTAGCTCTTATATCCTAAAATAACCCATTTTTATTATTCTGAGGCTTACCTGGTAAGGTTCTGGTGACTGTCTCCTTTGGCAGCTACATTGCTTCTCTTTGACTCCACCTACTCTCTCTCTCTCTGTTCAGATTTCCCACCTGACTTTACTCTGTTAAGCCATTGGCTAAAACAGCTTTACTTATCAACCAATAAAAGCAACACATATATAGAAAGACGTCCCACATTAGTTATCTTCTTTTCCCCTGGGGCTATTGTGAATTAGATTATTTTCCCGATTTCCTTCTCAGTCTGTCTTTGGTATATAAGAAAGCTGTTGATCCGGGTTTGTCAATTTTTAACATGCCTTTTCTATTTGTATCCCTTTTATTTTCTTCTCATGTCTTATTGTTTTGGCTAGGACCTCAAATACTGTATTGAACAGGGATGGTAAAAGTGGAAAACGTTGGCTGATTCATAATCTTTTTTGGAATGATTGGAGTTTTTCTCCATTTAATATAATTGTGGCTATCAGCTTGCTGTATATAGCCTTTATCATCTTGAAATATATCCCCTTTAACCCTCCTCTCTCCAGAATTTTTAGTATGAACAGATTTTGGCTTTTGTCAAAGCCTTTTTCTGCATTAATTGAAATGATTTTGTGTGTGTGTGTGTTTATTCTTTGAATATATGTGATGAGTTACTTTTACTAATTTACATATTGGGTCATCCCTAAATCACTGCAATGAAACCAAGTAGGTCATGGCTAATAAACTTTTGAATGTATTGTTGAATAAGTTTGCAAATATTTTATTAAGATTCATTTTTGTGCACATGTTCATCAGGGAGATTGGATTATAATTGTCTTTTTTCTTTTATTCTTTATTTCTTCTTTTTAAAATTGGGTCTTTTATTATTTATTTCATATTTTTTCTTTCCATTGCTTTTATTGAGCTATATATTTTTCTCTGTTCTCCTCCCTTCCCCTCCCCTCCCTTTCTACCTTCTCCCATGATCCTCATGCTCCCAATTTTCTCAGGAGAGTTTGTCTTTTTCCACTTCTTATGTATATTAGACCCATATACGTCTCTCTTAGGGTCCTCTTTCTTTTTAGATTCTCTGGGGTTGTGAACTGCAGGCTAGTTTTTCTTTGCTCTATGTCTAAAAGCCACTTATGAGTGAGTGCGTATTATATTTGACTTTCTGGTTCTGGGCTATTTCACTCAATATGATGTTTTCTAGATCTATCCATTTGCCTACAAATTTCAAGATGTCATCATTTTTTTCTGCTGAATAGTACTCTGTTGTGTAAATATACCAAAATTGGGTCTTTATTTGGTTTTGGTGTCAGGGCAATACTGGCTGTGTAAAGAGTTTGGAAAGGTTTATTTTTTCCCACATAATTTCAAAAGTGCTGCTGTTAGTTCTTTGAAGGTCTATTATAATTGTGTGCTGAATCCAACTAATGCTGAGCTTTTTGTTAGTTGGGAGATTTTTCTTTTTTAGAATTGTACGTAAGTATGCATATATGTATGTGGATGGTACATGTGATACAGGCAACCATGGTGGACAGAGGCGTTGGATCTGCTAGAAGATAGAATTACAGGTGATTACCAGCTGCCTGACATGGTTGTTAGGGATCACACTTGGATCCTCTGGAAGAACAATATACTCCTCTTAAATGTTGATCCATCTCGTCAGCCCAAACAGGGAGAGTCTTAATTACTGCTTCTAACTCATTAGTTGTTAGAGATTTGCTTAAATTGCCTTCTTAATTTGTTTCTACTTTGATATATTATGTGCATGTAGAAATCCATATTTTTTTAGATTTTCCAATTCAATGAAAGATAATTTTTTTATAGATCAGGATGTCCCAGAATTCAATGAGATCTACCTGCCTCTGTCTCCCTACAGCCAGGACTAAAGGCATTCACTACCATATATGGCAGAAGACAAATTTTTAAAGTATGTTTTCTTGATTATCTGAATTTCCTCAGTGTCTGTTGCAATGTCTCCCTTCAACTTTATTGAGTTGGATTTTATTTCCTTCAGTTAACTTACTTAAGGGCTTATGATTTTTTTGTATTTAAAACATTTACTTATTTTATTTTAATATATATGTGTGTATGTAGCTGAGTATATGTATATATTCCATGTGTGTGCAGAGGCCTATGGAGGTTTTCAGTTTTCTGAAAATTGACCACTAAGCAGGGCCTGAGAACTGAATCCAGTTTCTCTGCAAGAGTAGTAAGGACTCTAAACCAATGTGTGATCCCACCAGTCCTTGTGTCTTAGTTTGGGTTACTATTGCTATGATGAAATACTATGACCAAAAGCAAGTTGGGGAGGAAAAGTTTTCTTTGGCTTATGATTTAAATCCATGGCCCATCAATGAAGGAAGTCAGGATAGGAACTCAAACAACAAGGGAACTGGGAGGCAGGAACTGATGCAGAGGCCATGAGAAAGTGCTCCTTAATGACTTGCTCTCCTTGGTGTGCCCAGTCTACTTTCGAATAAAAACCTAAGACCATCATCCCAGGGATGGTCCCACTCACAATGGGTTGGGCCTTTGTACATTAATTACTACTTAAGAAAATGTCGTACAGGTTTGCCAACAGCCCAATCTTATGGACACAGTTTTTTTTTCATTTGAGGTTCCTTCCTCTCAGATGATTCTAGCCTGTATCAAGTTGATATAAAATCATCCAGCACGCTTTGTTTACCTTTTCATGGAAGCAATTCACTCTTTCATTGACAATCTAGTGTGGGAAGGCCATCTGTATGTGTTGCTTTTATTGGTTAATGAATAAAGCTGTTTCAGCCAGTGGCTTAGCAGAGTAGAACAAGGTGGGAATTTCAAGCAGATAGAGGAGGAAAGAAGGCAGAGTAAGAGAGACACCATGTAGCTGTTGCAGGAGACAGATGGTGGAGGATTTCGGATGGAACCTTACTAGTAGACCACAACCATGTGGTGATACACAGATTAATAGAAATGGGTTAATTTAATATATAAGAGATAGTCAATAAGAAGTGTGAGTGAATAGGCCAAGCAGTGTTGTAATAATTCAGTTTCTGTGTGATTATTTTGGGTCTGAGCAGCCAGGAAATGAACAAGCAGTCTCTGTCTACAATTATCTTTTATTGTTTTTTCATTTTTATTTCATTAATTTTTTTCCTAATCTTTGTTATTTGTCTCCAGTTTCTCCTTTTATGATTGTTTTTTTTCTTGTTTTTCCAATGCTTCTAAGGTTCTATCATAAGGCTGTTTATTTAAGTTATATCTATCTTTCTAGTGTAGGTACATAAAGCTATATGCTTCCCTTTTAGGAATGCCTGTATTGTAGCTCATAGATTTGTGTTTTTATTTTTATTAAATTCCAGAATGTTCTGAAAATTTTTTCTTACTTCCTTCACTGACCTATTCATCATTCAGTAGTGTTTGGTTTAATCTTTGTGAGTTTGTATATTTTTTGTTGTTATCATTGCTCTCTAGTTTATCCCATTGTCACCATATACAACCCATCACATACAATACTATTTTAATTTTCCTATGTTTATTGAGACTTGCTTTGTGATCTAATATGTAATCTATTTTAGAGAAGGTTCTGCAGGCTTCTGACAAAAATGTTTAGTCTTTACTATTTGGGTGGTATACTTTGTATATGTCTGTTAAGTCTATTGGTGTTTTATGTAATTGTGTTTGTTTACTTGAGACAAGATTTCACTGTAGTCTTGGATAGTCTGGAATTTGTTATGCAGGTCAGGCTGAACTTAAACTCACAGAGATCCACTTGCCCTTTCCATCCTGAGTATTGGAATTAAAAGTGCTATGCATCCAGCCTTGTAAGATGAGTCAGAAATAAAAATGATGCTTGGATGATGAATAGTTCAGTAGACAGATGTAAACTCTGCTCTGGATAGAGTAAGTAGTGGTTGGAGTAGTTTGGAGTTCTCCAATGAGTAAAACACAGATGAGTCTGTGAAAGTGGAGATGTAAATGTAGATATTGATACAGTATGTATGAATAATAGTGTCAAATTAATTTTGCCAAGTGTTTTCAGTTATTTTCTAGATTCCATCCTAATAATACAATAGCTACACTTTTTAAAAGATAGTTCTAATAGACAGTTCCTTTATTTGGTGTGCATCTATCACCAGGGCCTAACAAGGTGAGTCACTTTGATATCCCCCTCCATGCTCCAATTTCTGGATCTGACCTGGGTTCCACATCCAGTGCCCAGGCCTAGTCTTGATACTCCTCTCTGTACTACCCACAATCCCTAGGCATTTGCCAAGACTCTACCTGCCTGCCCACAATTTAAAGTTTTTTCCTACATCATATCAAACCCTTGGGTCAGCCAGACACTGCACATGATTTTCCACAGCCTGTCCAAGTCAATCTACTGGATTCTGCCTTCTTCTCACTCTCTCAAACATTTAGTTCTACCCTGAAACTCCAGGTTTCAGTCCAGGAAGCATGTCCTGCACACCAGCGCAGCCCCAAATGACTTTATTCCACCTAAGAAATGGACATTTAGGCCCAACCTGACCAGCACATTGCATATTCTGCCCCAACCTATTTGATCTATATTAGACATGGAAATAATAATAGAAGTCCATCTACAACCCTATAACATGCACACACACAATCTTATTGGTCCTGTAGAGATGTTCCCTAATAATAATTACCTAGATAAAGCCTGGGACAGAGAATTTAAAAGAGCAATAATAAACATCACCAAAGAATTAATGAATTCACACACACACACACCAGCTTAATGAGCTTAAAGAGAATAAACACCTAAGTCATAACTAAGAAAACACAAACACGACTGATGAAAATGACAAAGTAAATCCACGATTTGGGAACAGAATCCAATAAATATACACAAACATTGAAGAGTACTCAAGCTAAAGTGAAGATGAAATTGAAAAATCTAAAACACAACTAGAAAATTTAAGGGAAAGCCTTACAAGTAAAATGAATCAGTCAGAAGTTAAAATATCAAGACTCAAAGATAAAGTAATGGCTATAGGGAAAGTAAGAATAAAGGGAAAAAATAAAAATGTGGAAAAGGAGCATATAGCAAATCTGGTACAGAATGAGAAGACCAATCCTTCAAACTATAGGAACAGATGAAGGAGAAGAATCGCAAGTCAATGGCATAGACTAGGTAAAGAAAGATACAGAAGCAACAAAAGATCACTACAGGCCAGTATCTTGATTAGTATTGAAGACAGTTTAATAAAACACTTGTAAATTAAATGTAGACATACACGAAAGATTATCCACCATGACCTAATTGCCTTTAATAAGCCACATAAATGGTGTTAACAACAAAAATCACACAAATATATTAACAGATGCGAAAAAATCTTTTGACAAATTCAACATGACTCCATAATAAAAATCCTAATGAATGTAGAAATAGAGGGAACACAGGTCTACGTACACAAAACTGTATATGAGAAACCTAAATGGACAAAATTCAAAGTAAAGAGACTAGTCTATCAACTATTCCAGTTCTCTTCAACACTGTACTTGAAGCACTAGCTGGATTAATAAGACAAAAAGGAAATTGAAGAGATCAACATAGGAAAAGTATTTCTCTTTCCAGATGACATGATATTATACATGAGAAATTCCAAAAATTACCTGTTCTTATATACATAATCAATAAGTTCAGCAATGCAGCAGGATACAGAATCAACTTGAAAAAAATCATTAACTCTCCTATGTACCAACAACAAACATATACATAGAGAAATCATGGACACACTCCTATTTGCAATAGCATGAAAGAAAATAAAATAACTAGGAATAAATCTAAATAAAAAGTAAAAGGTCTATACAATGAAAATGTTAAATTACTGAAGAAAGAAAGAAAATGTTAAATTACTAAAAAGTTGAAAGACATCCCACATGCATGGATTGGTAGTACTAATATTTTTTCAATGATCATCCTACCAAAAGTCATTACAGATTCAGTGCAATCCCAATCAAAATCCCCATCTCATCCTTCACAGAAATATATATAATCCTAAATCTCATATGGAACCAGAAAAGACTCTGGGTAGCCAAAGGAATCCTGCACAAAAAGAGCAACATAGGAGGGATACCATTCAAGATCTCAAGATGTAGAGCTATAGTAATAAAAACAATATGGTATTGGCACAAAAAAACAGACACATAGACCAATGGCACATAATTAAATACCAAAGCATTAGTGCATAAAATTACATCCGTCTATTATTTGTAAAAGATGCTGAAAACATAAGCTGGAGAAAGGAAGTCATCTTCAACAAAATGGCGCTGGGAAATGTTCACATGTAGAGGAATGAAAGTTGAAAGCTGAATATCACCTTGCATAAAAACTAATTGCAAATGGGTCAGAGATACAAAAGTGGAACCAGAAAGGTGTAGGAAAGGACTTTCTGAAGAGAAATCCTTTTGCTCAGGAATTGAATCCTAAAACTGACAGGTCATACTTCATAAAACTAAAAAGCTTCTGCACAGTTGAAGAAACAATCATGAGTTCAGTCATAAGAAAGCCTACAGATAGGGAGAGAATCTGCCAGCTGCACCTCTGACAGAGAATTAATACTTGAAAAATAGAGAGAACTCAAAGAATCAAAAAGCCAATGATGGATTCAAAAAATGGGCCTGGGACCTGAGCAGGGAGTTCTCAGAAGAAAAAGTAAAAATCACTAAAACGTGTTGCAAAAAATGATCATCATCCCCAGGTATTAGGGAAATAAAAATCGAAACAACTTTAAGATTTCATCTTACCCCAATCAATATGACAAAGACCAACAACGACAACAACAACAACAACAAAAAGCCTGACAACAAATGCTTGAGATCTGAGGAATTGTCATTCACTGTTGGTGTGATTACAAACTACAGAAAATCAGTGTATTTTTTCCTGTATACAAAATACAGGAAAAAATAATTGCACCATATGATCTAGCTTACACCACTCCTTGTCATAGGCCCATAGGAGTCACCATCTTAGTTCACAGATTCTGGCTCAATCATGGTTTTTTTGTTGCTTTATTCACAATAACTATGAAATGGAAACAATCTAAATGTCCTCAACTGATAAATAGATAATGAAAATATGGTATATATACGCTATGTACTAATATTCAAATGCAAAGAAAAATAAAATCGTCAACTTTGTAGGTAAATAGATACAACTAGAAATGATCATATTGAATGTTCTTTTTCATCTGAGGTTCCTAGCACCAAATGTTCAGATGTGAGTATATAACCTGGAATAACTGCAGAAACCAGGAAAATAAAGAGACCGTTGCATAGGGGTGGAGAAGGATGGGGATAGTAGTAATAGGTGGATAGCAGGGTGCATGTGATCATGGGAAAATTGGGGAGAAGGGGGTCTCTAAATAGGGATGGGGAGAGAAATAAATACAGAAGGAAGGAGGAATGAGGAATCATATTATCTATCTACCTAAAATTATGTATATGTATATGTATGTATATGACACACACATATATATATATACATATATATATATAATTAAACACACACATATATAATTCTGAAGAAGTGTAATCCTCAGCATATATGATGAACACGTAAGAAATATTTGTTAAGACAAAGGTAAAGGCCATTTTTATCTTTCATATTGGCCCAGTGATTTTCTACCAAAATGTATATTGCTACACAAAGCTAGAGGAGTGAGCACATTGCTTGAAAAATATCTTTGGAACAAACTCTTTGAGCACTCTTACTTTTCTGAAGCCATTCCACTCCTAGAAACCTATGTACCTTCAGTGCTGGGCATATCAACCCACCAGCTTCTCATGTGCTTAGTTATGCTCAGAAACACCCTCAGCTTTCTACCCACTTAAAATGCTTGGTGTCAACTGTTTGCTTATCCAAAGTGCCATGAAACTTGTGAAAGCATTGGTTTAGTGAGAGTTTCCTCATTCTTAGGTTTATAATAATAAAATTGTTTCATCATTACAAATATGTCTAAAACATAGTAGCTGTGTCAGCATATGGCACCGATTTCAGACCCAGCAGCGTTATTGCTGAGATAGTTCCAGTCTATCAGTTCCATCTCAGTTGCTGAAAGGTCCTCATAAAGACAGTATGAGAAAGTTGCTGCTCACACAAGCATACCAGCGGTATTAAACGTTAACTCTACCATTTCCCCATCGCTTATTAACCAGCAGTGACTGAATAACACTGTGAAAGTTAGGCAAACAATTCTCAGGGTGCAAACACAATTAGAAACCTGTATTCACAGGTTCATGGGCAGAAAGCAGAATGAACCCAAATTCACAGACTCACAAAAGCAAATAGGTGAGAAAACAATGTGTTGATTTGGACAGCAGAGATTTGAGCAAAAGATTTTTTTTGTAATAAAATATGGGGTTATGATTATGATGATAATGATGCAGGGTCTTACTATAAAGCCTTGGCTGGCCTGGAACTTGCTATGTAGATTAGTTTGGCATTTAATTCAGAGAGATAGGCCTACCTCTGTCTTCTGAATGCTGGACTTAAAGGCAAGTACCTACCACAGTTTGCTGGGCAATAAAAGGGGGAGGTTAGATTTTTTTAAAAAATGCATATAAAAAAGTAGCAGATTTTCTTTATGGCACTTTCATATATGCTTAGATTTTGCTGATCCACCCCTGCCCATTTCCTTGTACCCTGTCTCTACTGTATACTTCATCCCACAGAATTCCTCTTCCATTGGCACATCACATGGGTTCTAGTTCTCTTCCCACCCCTCTCCCTTAAAACCTTTTTTTCTCCTCTCAATGACACATTTCTAGGTTCCTGGCCTCTACACATACATTTTCTTACATAAATACATAATATAATTAGAATCTAGATTCTACATATAAGAGAGAATGTGACTAGCATTTGTTGTAGTTAAAAAATTTATCACATCACGCAGATAGTAGTCATAGAAAACATTTCTGGGGTCAATTTTCTTCCTTCATCTGTGGGTCCTAGGAACTGAACTCATCTATTCAGGCTTGGTGACAAATGCCTTTACTAGCTGAGACATTTTAGTGATCTCTATAAAAGATATCTTTTGCTTTTATAGTGATAGCCATTCTGACTGAGGTAAGATGGTATCTCAAAGTAGTTTTAACTTGCATTTCTCTGACGGTGAAGGATGTTGTACAGAAGCACAGTATCTTAATGAGAGCTCACAGTTGGCTCAGGCAGCAGCTGACAGCTATCCTTTTTATACAGCGCTCTAGATAGAAAGGGCCATTGTTTTCTGAATCTGAAGTTAACACTCTTCCCTTTATCCTCTCTTCTAGGCCTTTTGGTGTTTGCTTAATCAGAATATTTTAATCCGTAATGTGGTGATTAGATGTAATTTATCACATTAAGCATCTCCTATTTTCCTCTGCTTACATGACTAATGTTATTGTCTTTTATTGAGCTTACACAAACAAGCCTTTTCTTTGTTCCATTGTTTCAGCACTAGGCCAAAAACCAACAAATAAAGTTTAATCTTTCCAATCCCAGACTCACCCCCTTGTCATTCAGTTTGTGTAGGCTGTGTGAAGAGCAGGTTTCTTTGAAAACAATGCAAGGATTCATTTGTATGGCCTAAAAACCAACAGTCACCTATCTGGAAAGGTCTTGGCTGCTCATTTGTTAGAGCTGACTGGCAAAGACTCATCTTGTAGAGGAAAGAAGAAAGTACTTGCCTCCTTGAATGCTGAAAGCCAGACTATGTGCTTGCCACCTAAACTATACTTCTTTAAATGCATCTGGCATATCTGATATCATAATTACTGGAAAGTCAGCTTCTGCACTGAGAAACAGTCAATAAAGCAGATTGTTTCTTCTTCTTCTTCTTCTTCTTCTTCTTCTTCTTCTTCTTCTTCTTC
>LOJH01027295.1:0-13847 GCA_001685095.1 Ellobius talpinus
GAAGGAGATTATGAACAAGGAAGTCAGTACCGCGAGGGGTGCGCCAACCCACTGTTTTAATTTTTAATGTCTTTTATCTGACAGACACAGAGAAATGAATTGAGAATGATGCCACAGTTTCTAGAGCATAGAAAGGTAGAAGGACAAAAGGAGTCGTTTACTTTGCAACACTTTTTTACCTTACAGCATTTTGCCTTTTTGGTTCCATTATTTTCCCCCAACTTAATATTTTTATTAATTATTTGGGAATTTCATGCAATGTAATCCATCACACTCGCTTTCCATTCCTCCCAGGTCTACCCTCCCCCCTTGTGCACCTCCTCAAAGAAAAAAAGAAAAACACACCAGCTCCAATTTGCATTGCTCATTGGAACATAGTCAAACTTCCAGTGGCCAGGCCCTTAAAGAAAACTGAGTCCTTCTCCACTCCAACCCCTGCCAGAAGCCATTAACTGGGAGGAGTTATAGTTCAGCAACTTTATCATAATTTTTAAGGGCTCTGTTTAGTAACTTCCTGTCTCTACTGTTTTGTGGGGGGGGAGGGGGAAAGATGTAATGTCTCTCATTCTCAGTTAGGAGTCTGTAGTTATTGATACCACTGCAAAAGATGCTTACTTGCTTGCCTGCTCCCAGAGGTCACTCAGCAATCATGGAGTTCACTAGGTGCTTAGCCCAGAAAATCTCAGTCATCCTGTTGTTGTCCAGAGAGAGGGTGTTCATGTGGCTGGGCAGCATGTCCTGGGGCAGTACCTGCACAAGAGCTACAAGTCACTTCCTACCTTCATGCTCTTGGCACAATTGGCTCCCTGGGCTTGGCCATTGTGCTTGCAGCCTGCTGGCAGTGTTGTCGCCCTGTGCTCCCTTGTCCTCAGCAGGGAGGCCATCACCAGCAGAGGCTCCATACCTTGGGAGCCTATGGGCTGTGTGAGGTGGAGGCACCTGCTGGGCAATAACACAATTATTAGGATAGCCATGTATTTTTTCTCCTTGTTTCATTTATTTGGTGCACTTTTTTCCCTTCATTCTTTAGTCCTGAGGTGTTCTCTATATTTAGTGGTGAGGTGTGCCTCTTGAAATAAGAAGGTTGGTGATGTGGGATTCCCTTCTGTATGCTGGGAATATGTTTTATTGGCATTGGTTAATAAAGAATCTGCTTTTGGCCAATGGCTTAACTAAGTAAACCAGGTGGGAAATCCGAACAGAGATGTAGAGAGAGATAAGGCAGAGTTGAAGAGATGCCACGTAGCTGCTGAAGAAGACAGACACCTGAACTTTACCTGGTAAGCCACAACCTTGTGGTGATACACAGAATAATAGAAATGGCTTAATTTAAGATGTAAGAGCTAACTAGGAATATGCTAGTCATTGGCCAACAGTGTTGCAATTAATATAGTTTCTGTGAGATTGTTTTGTGTCTGGGTGGCTCGGAAATGAATGAGCAGCCTCAGCCTACAGGTTGGGATTAAAGATGTGTGCCATCATGTTATGCTTTCCATGGGCCCCAGGAACCTGAACTCAGGTCCTCATGTTTGTAAGACAAGTGCTTTATGGACTGAACCCTCTTCTCAGCTCAAGTGTTGTTTAATTAATAAGTTAGGCCAGTGTGTGGAGATTCAATAATACTTGAATATATATAATTCTGTGAGTCATAAAGATGACAAATGCCTTAATTTATTTGTCTTTGTGGTTTGTTTATGTTATGGATATCACTGTAAAGACATGAACTAAATGTCATCAAACTTGTAGACTCCAGTAGAAGTTCAACTTCCTTTGCCCCTTCCCCTCAGAGACTGCAGAGAGCCCTCTTCTTTCCTGCTTTTTGTTCTACTTGGCTGTCAGCATCTTTCTTGCTCAGTACCAAGTATGAAATAGCAAATGCTTTTCTGTGAAAAAAGGACACATTTCAGAGTGATTTCAAAGTAAGTGTTTTGTATGATTTGTTCATCTTTTTTTTCTGGTTAATTTTGGGAAAATATTACTACAAATTCTACCATAGTAGGAAGGGAGCATCTTGAATTCTTTTAATAATGAATTTATCTCATACATACTTACTAATCTGAGATAGTTCTTAATTTTGACAATTTAACATTCATTTCTTTATGTGGTCTATGTCTTCTTTTGATAATTGTTTCCTGATGTAATTTTCTTCTGATAAGAGCATAATATATTGGTATTTGGATTATTTTATATATCAGAATTATATAAAGTAAAATCTCTTCTTTTCCCTTTTCTTCCTTCATTTCTTCCTTCCTTTCCTTCTTTTGTCTTTTGAGAAGAGGACTCACTGTGCAGACTAGATTAGCCTCCCACTTCTGATCCTCACATGGGATTACAGTAGTGAACCACAAGACTCAACCTATATTCACTCTTTAAATTAATTACTTTCAAAGCTTAAACATGCAACATTATTTATTACTCTGTATGTGTGTGTTTACACATGGGCACATGTGTGAGTGTGTCATGAATATAGAGGTAGAGGTTAATGTTGAGTGCCTTTCTTGATGCCTCTCCGGTTCACTCACTGAGGCTACATGTGGAGCTCACCAGGTCAGCCTACACAGTCAGCTTCCCCAGGGATTCCCCCATGTCCTCCTGAGTGTTGGGGATACAGGCAGCCTTCATGCTTGCCTAACTTTTATCTGCGGATTTAAATTCTGGTCTTCATGCTAGCTCAGAAAGGGCTTCATCCACTAAGCCATCTCTGTAGCCCAATTTCTATTTTGTTATAAATAAATTATGTTCTGCAATAACCAAGGGCAGATTTAATTTAATTTGACTTCCTTCATCCTTTATAAGTATTCCTTTTTAGTTAATTAACTTATTTTTCTTGGGTTTTAGCTTTACAATTTAAAATATGCCATGATTTCTGCCTTAACACATTATATTCAATTGCAAAAAAATGTGTTTTACGAAATTGCTTTTTAGAGAAAAGTAAACCTTCTGAGAATGGAGCTAGAAGAAGGTAACTCAAAACCTATGAAAACTAAATGAGTAATGAAAAAATAATTAGTTCCTGATGAAACAACTTAGAACAGAGGTAAGCAGTTGAATGGCACCTAAGACTGTCCCAGTAAAAATTTAAAATACACAAACACGTGACATTAAAATGGCATCAGAACTTTAATTCCAGGAGGTCTTTCAGGTACTGAGACTATCTAGTTGAAATGGCTCTCTCAACAATATGTCTGCTGTCACTTTTTGCCCGGGAAAGAGTGTGAGATTATACCTCATGATGTAGATGCCGTTTCTTAGCTTTTTCCGTATGCCTGTGGGCCGCTATCGTAGGTTCATGAAAAGGATTTTATCCTTCTGCTGAAATTCCTTATTACACTTTTATAATTCTCTTCACTCTATAAAAGTGACAGTAAATGTAATTTCCGTACATGTTGTGCCCTTCCTGTAACTATCAATCAACTCTGACATAACTTTCGTCATAGAAATGTGCAGGGTGGCAAGAAAACGGCCTGCATGCCATTACTGCTAGAATTGTCATCTTCGCTGCTTTGACCTCTAATTATTAAACAAACAAACACAAGAGGAAAGAAGCTGACTTCCCAAACCAATTATGTCCCATTTCCCTTAACAATGTGCCCTTTACTCTCATTAGCACTGTTATTATGTTATACAGCATCAATTTTCATTCATTTTGCTATCCAACTTACAGTTACTTTCTTGGTGTAATGTTCTTGGCTGGCTTAATTCTATTTTTCTAGTACATTCTTTATTAGAAACTTATAAAAACTTGGGTCTTTTGTATTCTTATATATGAAATGTTTACATTTATGTTTGAATAATAACATATGCATAAACTTACTGAGCTACATTTCTTTTCCTAATTAATACTTGTAATTCCACTGCTTTTACCTTATTTCTTGTTGTAAGTGTGAGGCTAGCTAATTGTAATTCAATTTGTCACAGGTTGAATTTGGCAACCAGTCACAGTCTATGGCCTAGCTTATATTTACTCTGATGGCCAGGCAATTAATGTTTTATTACCCATACTTTCATAGACTACGTTTAGCTTCCAATCTGTCTGCCTTTTATGCCAATATAAAGACAAAAAGCTTTTTTCTATGCAACAGTTTTAAGTATAATACATTTTTATTCCCAATTATTTTTAAGTCATGTCTTCATTCACAAGGCTTATTTTATGCCTTCATTTCTTATTTCTCTACCATGTAGTTTGAAATTGTCACTCGGTGTCATCTTCAATTTTCACTACTTTATAGGTAAGGTAATGAAACAAAGACTCTTGCTGAGTTTGGAGATCACTAATTTCTGCTATCCTGGCTAGGCAATTTGTCTAGGGGATCCCTTTTTCTGCTGTCATTGTATAGGAGACCATGTACTCCTGGACTTTGCAATGGCTTATGGGTGTCTGAGCTCTGGTCTTCTGGATTGCGTCACCTTTTCTGTCCTTTCTTCCTATCCTTTATCTCTTTCCTTGTACTTTTATTTTATTTGTGTGTAGTTTTTAGTTCTTTATGCTTATTGCTATGTTGTTAATATTACTTTACTATATATTCTATATTTTATTCAATGTATTTTATATTGAATATATTCTACTATACTGAAACTTTTTATTTGACTGTATACAACACATAACACTTTTACTTTGTGAACTTACCATTGTCAATTTTCACTTATCTCAGCATTTCAACTCATCTTTCCTCTCTTCAATATCTTTTATTTATACTATTATTGTATGCTGTGAGCTAGCAAGTATTCTTAATATGACACCATATGTTCAGGAGTTGTGTGTACTTCTGTTTTCTGTGTTAATGTTGATCATCCTAATTGCAAAAATGCAACGTTTTCTACAAGGAAGTTATGTATTATTTATGCCATAGTTATCCCACTCTTAGGCATGAGCCCATTAGAACTTAGTGCAGAATGAATCTAAAAACCTATCACAGTTGTGACCAAACATATGTGTGTGTCCATATATATGTATATAAATATATAAATTTCCATGATGGTCAAACAATTACTATTTTTTCTAAATACTGATTATTTCTTTAGAAGATGTGAAGAATTTATACTAATATTATTTGCCAATAACCCATACGGTCATAAAGAAAAAAATGAATGAATAATTAGTAATATACTGACCTAATATTACATAAAATTAAAACACACATGAAACCTATAGGACACATATAACCATAATATATTGACATAACTATAATTTTAATATGCATAACCATATAATGTCTAAAAATCACATATGAACATTATGTATTAACAGTAGTGAAAATGGTTAAAATTTATTATCTATTCTTTGCAAATCTACAAAATAAAAAATGAGAAGTCACTAATGATAAATGTGCTTATTTCTTTTTGTGTCTGTTTTGAAGACAAAACTGTGTTTTTTATTTTTATGGCTATGTAATATATTTGGTTTTTATTTTTCATTTTTTGAAAATTTCATACACGGGTATAATATTTATATCATTTCTATCACTCCCTCTCCCCATCCAGTTCTTTCTACCCCTCCCATTCCCTCTCAAATTTATGACTTCTTTAATTCTTAGTTACATACCCATGTACACACAGAAACACACGGTGCTGCATTTCTTAGCATTGCTCACATGTATATGTGGTTAAGGCTGATCACTTGGAAGTGAATATCCTCTTAAGGGGCTTATCCCTGAAGAAGACTGATTCTCCCTCTCAGAAGTCATTAGCTGCCTGTTGCTCTTCCTTTAGGGATATGATCTTGTGAGAGTTTCCCTATAAATGTTGAAATATTAACTGTTGGTGTCTTTGTGCAATTTTTGTGAAGACAACCATATTTTTTGAGATTTCACAGGTGCATCTCCCTCTCACATAGAGAAGACTCTGTCTCACAGCAGGCATCTTGGTTCTCTGGCTCATGATCTTTCTGCCCCATCTTCCATGATGTTCTCTGAGCCTTGGTTGTAGTCATTTTGAGTTGAAATAGTATGCCATAATACCTAGCTTTGATCTTTGGGGTTAAGACTTTGGTTATTAAGATCATTTGTGGAATCAAATGGATATGTTTCTTTTCATATGAAAATGTCATTAGCATTTTGATAAGGATTCTGTGGAACTCGTAGATCACATTAGCTAATGTGGTTTGAGTGACACGTGCCTCACAGATTCTTGTGAGTTAACACTTGGGCCCCAACTCATAGTGATATGTGTTTATGACGTAGCAAGAAGTGAGTGGGACTTCATGGACAACCCCCTTATCTATACATCTTGTCTGCCAGGATTGTGATCAGGCTGCAGGTTTTGCAAGCTCCTGTTGTACTGACAAGCTGCTTCAGCTGCTAGCTGTCCTTGCCATTAAACTCTGAACTAGAGTACATTATGGGAAAAGTAGCTAGTGCAGGCAATCTGGAAAATTCAACATTAATTCCTTTAGTCCATGAATGGATATCTTCCCACTTCAAAACTTGTTCACTTTGTTGTTGCTTCTGATTGTCTATTCTTTTTTTTATTAATTTTGGGTGGTATAGCAGATATTGGCCCAGAACTTGTAAATCTGCTGTCTGTCTCTGGATGGCTGGCATTATAGGTATACAGCATCATTCCATTATTCTGGGCTTAGAAATGGTTACCACTAGCCTCCGCCCTGGGTATAAAACATTCTCAATGACTACTATGACTCTTCTCCAAATAGTCCTTCTCAAATGTAGTCTGTTCTTCATATTCTATTATACTTATACATAAAGCCATAAGAAGTAATACTATAAATGCTATTCATGAATTATATAGCAACACAGTAACATGAGCTTTTCCTCCAGTGTATGTTTTACCTATTTATTTATTTATTTATTTATTTATTGTTTATGACTGGTCATGGTTAACCTTTTCAAGATTCTGACTTACCCGTTATCTGATCTTTGATAAAAGACATAAAAAACTGGCTGATTTTATTTATTTCACTGAGAAAACTACATTCAACTTTTCTAGTTTGTATTTAGAAAACCTCTACAAAAAAAACCCCACCAATTACATATGGAGATTATAAACATTCTTACTTCAGTTGACCTGGAAAGATTCCATAGTTCATATGGAAATTTTAAAGCAGGTATCATATAGAACATGTAACTAGATGTTAAATATGTATTTACATAAGGGGAAACCAGATTGTAACAAATGCAAACTGCAAAGGTCTGATTTCACAATCATTAGGTAGCCTTGAGGCTGTTAATAAGGAAATAAACAGCAAACAAACAAGTTTAATTTCTCCACAAAGAACAAGAATATTTATGCTTTACATGGAAACCAAATGTTCATATTATTTTTTCAAGCAAGCACTTTCCTAAAGCAATTTTTGTTCAATGGAATAGCCAAAAGGTGAGAAAATTATCCTTGCCAGTTTGCATTAAGCATATTGCAGCAGCAGTAAGAGACATGATTGTGCTGGCCCTTTGAGTGTGGAAATCCATGCTGGGGCAAAGAGGTCATCAAAGGGGTCAAGGGGATACTGGAGGTTTTGTGTCCCCACTTGTCTTATTCTCTTTGTTTTAGCTGATCCCATCTGCCTCCAAGAACTGAGTGTAGCTCACTCTATTGTGAGCATTGTTCTCAAGTCACCTAAATGAAGATTACACTTGTGGCTTCTTTCCCACATGTTCAGTCTAGTGTTAAAATGAAGTTAGATAGAAGAAAGACATTCTAGCATGCTGTTGCTCAGTACAGTGACTACCAATAACAGTCCAGAAAGATCGATAACAGTCCAGAAAGATAGATGAAAGGGCGTTATTGAAAGTTTTTAACACAGAAAAATGATAAATGCTTTTATATTCATATAAATTATATACATATAATTATAAAATTATATATGTATGACTTAAATATAACACTCTATAAACAATTGAAAACACCATGCAGTACAATATTTGTATGTGTATTTTGTGTATTACAAAATCAGTTAAAAATAAATGAAGAATAAATGAACAAAACTTTAATAGAAGATACTTAAAACACTTTTATAAAAATGTTTCTCTGTAATCCAGCATAACAAATACACCATTTTAAAATGGAACATTAAAAACATTTTCCTTTGTGTTTACATCATGTAGAGACTTCAGTAGCTACATCCGAGAGCTACTGTGAAGGGGGACTGTGAGTGTAGAGACTGCAGCAAACTGTAGAACGTGCCAAGTGCAGGGACTGGAAAACAAAATGAATAATTAAAATTGTGATAACTAAGCTTATGACACAATGAACAAGTGCTCTCAGTGGAAGGCATGTTTTTCATTTCCAAAAGGGTTACAGACTTCCTGATTATTCAAATCCCAGGGCTGCCATTTCATGTAGTGAACAAGAACCACATAAAACCATATTGTTGATTATTACACGATGTGGCAAACAAATGATATAATTCTCTACACCTGAGCATCTGGGTATTGAGTGAGAAATTAGCATATGTAGAATTGAGACACAAGCAGTCACTGACTGATTTTTTGACATGGTTTTAGAAGAGAATGGTTCATGTACTTTGCTAGCTCCTCCTGAGGTATACCCATATTCTAAAAGATAAGAGTTCCTAACTTAAAGCATTCATGTTCTAATGTTAATTAAACTACGCATACACCACTGTTCTTTCTGATTTATTTGCATTTGTTGAGTGAACAGCAAATAGTTTAGTTTTTTGTTCACAGCCCAATAGTGGATCGAAATGGACATTTAAAATATTTTTCAAAATTAAACAGAACAAGTTAAATTGCTTTTGTGCTCTGAGAACAGCCTATCTTTGTTCATTATTGTAAACAGGAAAGTACAAGCCATTTGATTGCTCTTTAACCTTTTGCTATATTGACAATCTGTTACTGCCTAGCATCGAGCCCATTCTTCTCAGAAGGTGGCTTGGCATTTTTGAGGTATTTTTAATCTAGGGAGATAAATCTGTGTCTCCATCTGGATTGACCAGATGAGGCTCCCTTCAGAGCCAATTAACACTTTACCGATGGGGTCACTCTGCACTGTTGGAGGTGCTTTGCACCTCCAGGGTGACCATAAACTGCCTCCACAATGCCTCCAGATGCTCCAGGACTGGAAACCAATCAATCTTGTATTTAAGCGGCTAGCACACCTACCCTAGGGTCCTAGAAGACACACCAAGAGATGTCTATGACTTTCCAAGAAGGGTCCTTTGAATATTCTTCTGTCAGCCTCTTTATGGATTGATAAAGGCAGAAGAATGCTCATGGTAGAGTGGAAAGGTAGTCAATGTTGGAAGGCAAGGCACAAATCCCGTTTCTGTGAAATTTTTTAGTTACAGACACATATTGTTACTGCTTCTTGACTAACAGTTAAACTAGCAATTTCTTAAGAATCTCAGTCATGGAAATGGAATAGGCAAAAAAAAAAAAACCCCAAAAACCTGATATGGAAAACCATTAAGTTCCCAGACCAGGGAAAGACACACCTGTGAAAATATTAAAAGAAGGGTCCTACATTCTAGTACCATGGGAGGCCACGTTGGCATTCTGTTATGGTAAACCTGGGTTTATCTGGGATGTCTGTGGTGATTTGTGTAGAGATTCAGATTAGGTTCACAGATTTCCTAGGCCTTTCTGCACAGGCATCTCATTTAATGAAGCAATTCCCTTAACTCCGCTTTAGCTGGGAAAGAATGCAAATTAAATATTCTTTAGTGGTGATGATGGGAGGGGTAACACAGGGGAAATAAAGAAAAATAAGCATGGGGGAGCCTGGCGAAGGGAAGGGGCTCTCAGGTGGCTGGATAACTAGCTCAGCCTTTGTGTAGACAGTCTGCCTGTGGGATAGAGCTCAAAGACAGAAGAATGATAGTCTGGAGGAAGAAAGACAGACAGTAATTGTGGGATGCGTGCGATTAGTGTGGTAGCCAGAGAAATTAAGCCACAAGTCCTAGGAATCCTCCCTTCTCTGTGGTACCTGCAGAGGGAGAGAAAAGACCCCAGTGCACATTTCGGTTGGAGTCTACTCCCTGCCAGCTTGGCTTGATTGCTTTCTGGGTTGCCTACTGTGGGGGTTCAGCAACTCGACCTTCCTTTCAGCAGAGCTATATTGTCCTGCCCAGAAAAAAAGACAGATTAAAAATTTACAAGGATCCCTCCATCACTGGCCTGTGACAGGAGCTCTCAGGGAGCTGATTTTCCATGGTTCAATTTGCCTGGGGGCTAAGATTCTTATCAAAATGTATTTTGTGCACGTAAAGAAGGATTGCTGTTTTCAGATATATCTAACTGCCATTAAACTTTGTCTTCTCCTCCTCGGCTCCTGTGTCAGTAGGTGGCATTCTTCCTGGGATATTGAACCAGAATTGTTATTCTTTGAGGATTATCTACATTTGGGTTCAGGTTTATAGGTCAAGAGTAAATCCTATGATTTAAGTTTTTAATTATTTTGTGGACAGTGAGCTATTCTGATTGCTTCAAGTAGGAAAGATTCCCAGCTTTAACTCAAGTCGTTTCCATTGCTTAATTGAAATATTTTAATTAAAAATTACATGTTCACAGAATTAAAAAAAGATAGCTGTTTAATTTTATCATCTGGGAACAAACAAACAAACAAAAATGATTCAATCTCTTCTTAGTCTATTATATAATAGACTGCTTTAGAAAACTCATTCAGACTGTGGATAGAAGGGGTTAGATTTTTAAAATTAATTTTTATATTTGACAATTTTATACATGTAAATAATACAATGAGAGATCACTTGAAACACATGCATACATATGTGTGTGTGCATATCTAAACTATCTATCTATATATAAAATGTATATATATATATTTTAATTAGTTCTGATCAGGTTGAGTATTACAGTCATTTCTAATGTCTCTTCTGATTATGAGTAACCTGAAATTAAGATTTTGTTTTCGTTTTGTTTGTTTGTTTTAGCATCCCTAATTCTATCAATATCAATATTAATTTTGAAGTTATTCTGGTAATGAAAGCGTTGTTAAACTTGTTATTATTACTTCAAACTTAAATGAGTTCTTTCATGCTGCACATTTTACTGTAGAGAAAGGGAGGAAACAGAAGCGATGTTGTTGTGCTAAAGACACGATAGATTAGCAGATGAGCTCTGATGCTCCAGAAGGAAGAGGTGGAAGACTACTGTCTTCGACTGATATTAATGCTTCCTAGCAGAGGCACATCCACGACAGAGGTTCTTACTAGAGCTCTCAGCAATGCCACTACTAATCAACACATTTTTAATGTTTTCTGTTTACTAGGTTTGAGGTTTATATTGTCCAGTTCACTACTGAAAGTGCTCAGTATAAAGCACAGATACACCAGCGTTCTGCATATGGTTATATCATGTTGGGGGATTTATATCACATTGTGCTCTATTACAAGATCCCTAAACAAAATATTGTTGATTCCCACTTTAGGAAGTCTTTGTTAATGTCAGATCCAGAAAGGGTATCTCATGAGAAGGTTAAACAATGCTTCATTTTGGCTTGCCATCTCCCATGGCATCTTTCATTTTTGTGTTCCTCTCTGCAATGCATAGAAATGAGAGGGAAGACTGACCCTGCTCCATACTTCAAAAGGATTTTCATTTTAGAGGTATTTCCTAATTATTTATAATTTTAAGTAAAAGGATTTCATGAATCATTTTAGTTCTTTTCTGATGTGTACTTATATTAAATGTACAAAATTCAGTAGGTATTCTTAATGAGACATTCATTATTGCCAAAAATCTTGTCAACAGATGAGGCTGTCTTTCTTCTTATAGTCTAGCATGTAAAACTTGAGAGACATTACTTTTTAATGCATTGAAATGTTCCAATGATACTTTATTCTATTATGATTAGATCATTTTAAGTTAAAGTACCAAACCAGCAGCTATGGTATCTTTCTAGTAACACGTGTTTCAGTGAGTTCTGTGAGGTACAGGAAAATGAAGTGAATAGAGTACTAGGTGAAATAGGAAATAAATTGGTTGGTAATATATCATATCCAGATGTCACAATATATCAGGTAAGTTTACAGGTAACTCCAGGTTCCCTTCACAAGTAACTCCAGGTCCCCTCCTCAGGGCTAGAAAATCACATTTGAAAACTGTGAAGAAAATGTTGGAAATACTTATACTACACGATCATTTTGTGAGAAAAAATTACTGCTGAGTTGCTGCCAAGACCAAAGGAAGGATGGACATAAACTCCAAGTTAGTCGGCTGGAACAGAGAGCAGTGTCAGGGGCAGCACATCACGATGTGATGTCACCAGTGTACAGCAGAGTGTGCTAGCAGGATTAAAACTGAACTACACAGTGAGCTCAACACTGTGCTTTAAACCAGAACAGAAGGAAGAGAGAAAGAGAGAGAGAACCAAGCGGCAGAAGGACAAATAAGGCTGTTGATAGATTGTGCACACTGTGTGCCATAAAGGACTTTCTGATGTCTTAACTAAAACAGTCTCTGCAGAATAATGATAACAAGAGAGATAGATACTGATGTGTAAGTGACATCATCAGAGCCAGAGCCCTGAGCATACTGGGATTCAAAGAGACTCTAATCTTAGCCTGTTCATTTTTTCCCCTCCTAAGTTCTTGCCAGACATGTAGGAAACACAGAGACCCTTATTTCATACCAGCTTTTCTTGCTGAACCTGGAAATGAACAGACAAGGGGTTCTCAGAGTTCACAGATCAAGGGATCATGTTGTAAAGACATGGGCTCAGATAGATATGAACACCAGTGGAAATTAGCATTAGACTAACTCCAGCAAGGATCGTAGGAAATGTCCAGCGATCTTGAGGGAAACAAGTAACTGTATCAACAGTTTATAAATAAAAATGGGTTTATCAAAATGTTGCTAGAACTGTCTATGAAGGGCTGTTTCTCCTTGCTCTGGAAACTCTCTTTGTCCTCTGAGTAAGTCAGGATCCTTAACCTGATCTTGTATAGACCTTACTAAGCAATATCTTTTTGCCAGTTTTTATTGTATAATAAACCCATTAACACTATGTGGAGGGTACCTCTGCTTTCTGGGTGTCATCATTTGGAATTCTTGGAGATTTTCCAGTTCTTGGAGCTGGAAATTAGTGATACTCTTACTGAAATTTATTTAAAAACACCATGAAGAGAAGTCACACCATGCTAAAAGGTTCACATAGGAGGTTTATTGGAAGAAGAGAGAGAAGGGCAGAGAAGGGGGCAGAGAGGGGGCGCAGAGACCAGTCCCTGGGAACAAGAGTGGCAGAAGAGAAAGAGAAAGAGGGAGAGACCAAGAAAGAGAGAGAAAGAGGGAAAGAGACAGGAGGTGGGCAAAACCCATCTTTTAAAAGGGAACATAGCAAATGTGCACAGTAGAAGCTCTTAGTGACTGGAACTGAGGACATATCCTGTCAGGACCCTAACAGTAGGCTAGTGCAGATGCCTACTTTCTTTTGTTTAGTATAAAAAGATGAGGAGTTGGAAAGGGGTAGCAGGTAAAGTGGGGATGAGGATGCTCTATGCTTGAGACTGCTTCATGCTGACCTTGGGGTATGGCAGCCTTTGGTGGTGGTGGGGTCTAAGAAAGTTGGAGTTCTGGCCACATCCTGGGGCTCTGTGGAACTGTCAGGTGCCACTTGTGTAATGGATTATTAAAAATTGTTGCGGATCCCTGGCAGGCAGGGGGCAGGAGGTCCAAGAGCAGCCAGTCCCATGCATGGATGGTGCACGAGACCACATGGCAGGTCTCCAAAGGTGGCTGGTCCCCGGAGGCGTCCCTGTGATGAGCCATGTGGACTGTGGGTGAGAGACAACGGATAGGCACACCATGCAGAGGGGAGTTGGATATTTATTTAGTGGTTATAGAAGGCAGGGGAGAGGGGAGAAGATGAGTGTGTGTGTGTGTGTGTGTGAGAGAGAGAGAGAGAGAGAGAGAGAG
>LOJH01027296.1:5531-21191 GCA_001685095.1 Ellobius talpinus
TGTGTGTGTGTGTGTGTGTGTGTGTGTGTGTGCATGTCTGTCTTTATGTGTGTGTATATGTATATCATGTATATATTAGTATTCTCATAGTTATAAGACAATGTTTCCCATATGAGATGAGCACTAGTCATACATACGTAACATATATGTAACCACTCAAAAAACAAAAGCAACAAGGGGAATGAGTATTATAATAGGAAAAGGAAATAATGTAACAGAAGATTATATATCAAGTAGAGAGTATTGCTCAGAGAGTTAAATTATAAATCAAAGAGAAAACATAAGAAAAGGAAAGCAAAATAAGGCCCAAAGAGAGATTTTAAAACTCCATCAATAAGAGTTTTAGAAAAGGGGATTAAAGAAAACAGAGGAAATCTTAGGAACATTCCCCGAAACTGAAGGTGAGCATCATTCAGAGTAAATTTCCCTATAATAGGCAGGACACAATGGAAAAAGAAAATACTAAAGAAAGTATTTGGAAAACTTCAAGACAAAAATGAGGAGAAGGTATCTTAAATATCCCCACAAAGAGAAACAGGACACATGCGTGCAGAAGAGTCCACGATATGAAGACAATGAAGCAAAGTCAACACGCTTTTAAGGAAAACAAAATTTCAAGCCAGAAATAGAAACTCAGCATGAGACTCACATAAGAACAAAAGGAAAAGACATATGCTCTTCATCTGAGGTTCAGTTTCTACTGCAAAAATCTATTATGACATCCAAAACAATTCCAGACACCACTGTGTGCTGCAGAAACAGGCAGGAACCTCATCTCTTCTAGAAGGCTAGATGATTTAGAGAACACCAAATTTGCGAGTTTGAAATTTGAAATATTACCCTAAGATTTGTTTGTGTGTTTGTTTGTTTTTGGGATAGAGTCTTTCTCTGTAGCCCAAGGTGACCTTGATCTCTCCACATTCCTTCAGCCCCAGCACCAGGCTCACCCGTGTGCTGCCTTATCTTATTTACAGTAAGACTGTGAGGTGAGAACAAGTCTCCAGCTTTTTGGTTTTTCCCTGATAACTTATGAGGGTGTCGCTTTTCCTTTTCCTTATGTAAGTCTCATTAAAACAGGACCAAATCCCTTAAGGGGAAGAGGAGGGAGGAGAAGAAGACAAGGGAGGCAGAATGTTTCCCCTTAGCAGTGTAGGATGGGAAGATTAATTCGCAAAGAAATGCTGAAAAATTTCACTTTCCCAAGAGCATAAAAGTTAGCAGGAGCCAGGTTCTCTGACTGTTCTCTGAAGTTCTGACTTAAAGCATGCCTGTGTATCCAGTGATAAACAGCATGCATACAGATGTTAACAAATTTTTCAATATTTATAAAATATATGTAATCTTTATTTTAAAAATCTGCCTCTCTTATGTCTAAAATGCACATTTGTCTTCAAATTTGTGAGAATGTAGCCATTGTAAATATTATATATATTGACCCTTCTAACAATATTCTTATGGGAAATCCACTTGTGAGCTTTCTCTGCTTCCCCTTGTTCACAATCGTCCTCTTCACATGGACACAGTGGTGCAGTCCTGAGCATCTACAATTTGAAGAGGTTTCATGCTGCAATCTTATAAAAAAAACACGGATGTCACTGTTAGCTTTGAGATTCTTACTCACTATTATTCGCCAGACAGAACAATATCAAACACATCGCTACAAACACGTGGCTTTTTGCAAACCCTCTGCAGCAAGATGCACACCCGTCCCTAAGATGAAGCAAGCATCCTGTGGGTCAGTGACACAGGTGCATAACTGACCTTCTGAGTAATCTTACTTTCGATTTTTTTCTGCATCACAGCATGCTACTTCCTGTAAGTTTAGCTTCTCTCTCCATTCTAATTTACTCTCCTTTGTGTGATAAAAACCATGACCGAAAGAAAGTTGGTAAAGAAACTGTTTATTTCAGCTTACACTTGCAGGCCATAATCCATACAAAAACTGGAGCAGAAACAATGTCAGAAGAGTGCTTACTGGCTCACTCCCTCTTGCTAGTGCTAGGTCAGCTTTTTTATACAACCCAAGATTGCCAGGCCTCCTTAGCCTTATTCCCCAGGGAAAGGTGAGTGCCCTATCTGCCCTTTCTGCAGCCCCAAGATGGAGAACAATCAGATCCACAGCCCCACGACGCAATAGGGAGTCAAGTAAAAGCAGGAACTCAGTTTATTACTGTGAGCATCTGCTTATATAGGTTAAGTGACATAATGTGATACGGGGTTACCTCTAGCCAATGAGAGACTAGCTGGAGGGGCATCTACCTAGATGTTGCTGTCTCATCCCCCTAGGTAGCTTTAAGACTATACTTCAAACTTGAGCCAGGCTTTTCTCTGTCCTACAGGCCTTGAGGTATAGGCCCTGAGATAATTTTGGCCCAACATAAGATCACATGCCTCATCTCATGGTGGTTTGGACCATCCCACACCATCCACAATCAAGACAATTCTCCACAACATGGCAAAGCCAATTTGATCCAAGCAACCCTTCAGTTGAGACTTCCTCTTCCCACGTTACTCTTGGTTGTATGAAGTTGCCAATGAATACTAACCAGGACGTGATGCTATGACAATAGCTTGCAACCCTGACTATACATTAGATTTATCCAGAAAGGCTTTTCAGTCTGTTCATCCTCACCTAGACTCACACAGTTGGAATCTGAGTACCCAGGCCACATTGGGAACCCCACCTTGGTGACTGCAGGAAATAGTTATTTTGTTGTTGTTGTTGTTGTTGTTGTTGTTGTAACTTTGGATCTGCTGCATGTTCACTCTATTGTCATAGACCAGTGTTTTAATATAGTGTGTGGTTGCTGGGTGGTGGCACACATCTTTAATCTCAGCATTTGAGAGGCAGAGGCAGGTGGATTTCTGTGAGTTGAGGGCTAGCCTGGTCTGCGAAGAGAGTTCCAGGACAGTCAGGGCTGCTACACAGAGAAACCCTATCTCAAAAAACAAAAAACAAAAACCCCCAAACAAATAAATTATATATATACACATATATATGTATATATATAATGTGGTGTGTGTATGTTTTATACTATGACCCTTGAATCCAGTAGATCAGAGTGGCACCTCTGATCTGCCCCTTACAAGTATGTGACCTTAAGTCTACTTAACTTTTTCAAAGTGTGCAGATTAGAAGCATTATCTACTCATTGGAGTTTTAAATGAATTTAATGAAATAATGTGTATAAAATGTTGTTGAACCTGAATTAATAAATACCAAAAGCAAAAAAAAACCCCTCAGGTTCAATAATTGCTGTCATTGCTAATCTGATTAGCCTGTTATTCTTTCTTTATTATTTTCTGAAAGAATAATAGAACTGGTCTCATAGCACAATTAAAGGAGATAAAATATTCCAATACTATATCTAACATATAGTAAACAATCCCAATACTATATATAATGTATAGTAAGCAGTTAAAAATGTTTGTTATTGCTGTTATTAATAAATATACAGAAAGCAGCAAAACAATAACTTTATTTCATCATGTCACTGTGTCACTTAAAAGTCGTTCTTATCAGCAAAAGCAGTTTTTCAGAAAACTTCCAGTGATTCACAGATACAAGATATGTGTATACATGTACATTTTAAATTATTTTACAGTTATTGATTTTCACTGCATTTATATCTGTGCACCACCTGCAAGCCTGGTGCCCATGGAGGCCAGGAGAAGGCATCTGATTCCCTGGAACTGGAATGGTTGTAAGTCGCCATTGTGGGTGCTGGGAATTGAACCTGTGTCACCTGGAAGAATAGTCAATGCTCTTAACTTCCGAGCCATCTCTCCAGGTCCCATCATTCATTTCTCTAAATGTTTCTTTTGTGTATTATTCTATGCCTACGTGAGTTTATGTGCAGCACCAACATGTAGGAGGCTGCAGATGGCAAAGGGAGGACATTGGCTGCCCTGGAAGTGGAGTTACAGGCAGTTGTATGCTACTACCACATGGAGGCTGGTGACTGAACCTTGGTCCTCTGCAAGAGCAGTAAGCACTCCTAACCACCATCTCTCTAGCCTGTACATTATTCATTTATGATGCAGATGGGGAAATTTATAACAATTTGAGATTGCCAACCTTTTCCTGTAGTAAGCTGTGCAGTGAATAAAGACTTATTCACACTGGTGGACATAAAATAAATTTAAATAAATCATAAAAAAAGAAATAACAATATGGGACACAAAGTTGAATTTCATAAATAACAATTTTACACATCTGTGTACACAAAAAACTAGGGCATACATAAAGAAATATAATTATTCATTAAAAATTCAGACTTAATGGAGCCTCTTATATTTCTTCTGGCAATCTTAATTGTATGGATATTGTTAATGCCAATTAGGATACAAGCAATCTCTAGTTTTTATTTTAGTGAGTTTATGAAAAGAGAACTGTAAAATAAAGATAATTTTAATCTTACTAAATGTAAAGTGCACTTACCTAGGAATAACTGTTCGTATTATCAGATACCACCATATGTATGCTTATCAATTAAATTGCCAAGTGGGGGCTATTTTTTCCTGATGAATATACTTCAGAGATGGACAAAACTCATGAATAACTGATTTTAGATAAGTAACTCAGTTATATTTGAAGCAGGAAAAGAACAAATGGTGGCACAATTCTAATATGCTGTGCGGGTTGCACAACAGCGACACATTTCCTTAGGGGAATCTGGAGTGCAGGGCTATTTCTAGGAAGTTTGGGGCACATGTAATCGTCTTACATGCTTCCTTCTCTTCCTAATCATCAATATTGTCCAGCTGAATTCTAGTTAAGTAGATTTCCAGAGCTCCCTTGAGGATAAATAAAGGTCACAGGAGGCAGAAGGGGAATCGTTTCCTCTTTCTCTTCAGAAACGTGGAGAGTAACTACAGAGTAAGCTGCATGTGCCCTTTTGTTTTCTCATGCATTTCTCCTTCACTGGGCTCCCCTGAGACAAGTAACTGACACCACAATGGGATGGGATGTTTTACACATGCCATCAAAAGACTAAGTGGGGCCAACTGTAACTTATAGCTGAAGATGTCAGAGCTTCAATAGCTTAGATTTTAGAGAGTAAGGAATCAGTACTTAAACATAATTGACATATCCTGGCTATCACCAATGTTCAAAAGAATCATTCCTAGGATGCTTCTATCCATCCAGTTCTGCCTTGCATTATTTCGTGGCCTTTTGATACTGTCTACTAATTTGACACTCTGGTCAGGAATATAGCAGGGGCATTACAGTATCTAGCGACAGCTTTTAATCTGTATTGTGCCTTTTTGAACCCGGCCCTGCTCCCCCGAGCTTTCCTCCATTTGCCCGTTTACCACAGCACTGAGATGCTAGGCTGGTCCTCATTCCCAGTTGCTTGTGACTGTTCTTTATAAATGTTAATTTTGTTCCGAGACAGATGTAAAGTCATTATATAAAATCCCTGTTCTCTGTAAATACATGAGAATCAAACAAATTGCCTTGTAATTTTGATAGCCCCAAAAAATACATCTTTGCTTAAATGATCATAGCTTGACACAGATAAAATGTATTTTCTTATCGCTGAGAGAGTAAGTGTAAAGGATTCATGTTCTGAAGACAAACTGAAGTACAGAAGAGGGAAGTCCTGCCTGTGGTTCAAGCTGTCGTAACGTTAGAGGCTGTCAGCTGTGTACAGCTAAAGCAAGGGGAAAACCAGACTTTTATAATAGATGCCACACAATATATTTTTCTTTAATGAGATTTTCTTTCTTATCAATCAGAAGAATACATTCTATCAAATCTTAAAAGCATTTTTGATTAAATTAAGCAAGAGCTGCTTTGACATAATCTCATCTGAGAGGAGGTGATACTTGGCTTCCTATTATTACAGGATCTCACCAGCAGGCAGAAAGGCTTCCCTTGGAACTAATATTTCATATAAACATATTCATGGATTGTTTGGTTAGCTAATTGTTTTTGAAAGCATTTGCTTGTTTGCTCATTTTTGCACCAGTGTTGCCAGCCCCTAGAAAATGTTTTCTAATTTTTCCTAGTTTGTACATAAATCCTGTCTCTATTCCACCATTTCAATTAAAGAGTGTGACAGGCTTCAGTGTTGGTCACTGCAATCTTAGCTTGATACCAATTAGTCTACTTCTCCACCACTACACATGTGTGTGCTATGCACAAAGAATATAACTATAATACAAAATTTAGATAGACATTTCAAATAGGAGTAGACCACAGGTTAAACTGAAAATGTCATTAACTATAATGCCCCTTGTCAATCCTTTCATTAAGTATTTAAGGTTAATTTATTCCAGTTTTTTATTATTCATTGATAAACACTTTTTAAAAAAGTGTGCTGAATAGTCACACTGAACACACCATATTTTCCCTCAGTTTCAGTATGTATCTACAGAAAATGAAGGATGTACCCTTGGATGATCATACCTAGAAAAACACATTAATCCCCTATTACCATTTAATACCCAATATCTTTGTGGGTTTCTCTAATTTTCTGCAAATTTTTTGTAGCTGGCTTTACAATTAAATGTAATCAAATGTAGCTTTTTGTTCTAGGTCTGTCTTCTCAACACCGTGATTATTAGTAGAGGGTGTGGGCAGGATACCTTGAGCAAAATACAATGGGAAAAGAATCTCCACTTTTCTGTTCTAAATTCATTTTTATCTTTTCTTGTCTCAAAAACTGTGGATTCAACACCACCATCGTGCTCTGTGGGGGAAAAAAAGAAAAACCCTCCAGCTCCCTTTATTCTGGAAACTGGAGGGTTCTAGCCCCCTGTGTAGTAGGGCATAGAATTAAAGCTTTATTCCTTTCTCTGTATATTGGGCTGAGATTTCACTGTGCCTCTATGTGAAGACAGACAGCATTTGCCAACATGTGTCTGTCTACTTTCTCTTGTTTAATCAAAGAAAACAAAAGAAAAGAAAAAAGGGAGAATATAGGGTCAGCAAGGGTGGATTTGAGCTGTCTGGGGAGGTCAGTGAGCGTTGTGACAACATGACTTCTCCTCTGGCTCATTTAATTGTGATGTTTAATGGACATCCTTGAAGTTTAAGATGACGCTTTTAAAATAAAATTCTCTCCTAACAATGACTGGAGTCCTGCCTCTCAATGGGAGAATCAGCAGAACCTGTAGAATTTTATTTGGAGTTGACATTCTCTGTTGTAATTTTATTTTTAATTTTTTAGTTTTTTGTTTTGCTTCCACTGGAAGGAAAAAGATTCTCATTTTAAATGTTGATGTGTGCAAGTTGCTATGTTACAATAAAACCAGTGTGTGCACAAAGGACTTGAGGCTTCTCTGTCAGAGCAGAGGCTCAATATGACCTTCTGCGTTTGACCTGCATGACATCATGTCAAGCTTTATCTCCCTCATTTTTTATTTTTTGATACTCACTTTGTAGGAAGCCCTCAGGGCTATGCAGGTTGAGTTCAAGAGATTTGAATCATGCCTTAATGTCTCCATAACTAAGTGAAGTGAGTATAGTTTGCTACCATGGACTTATAGTAACCTTGATTTTTATCTCAATTTGGCTTTTTAAAAATGGGCCTTTAGTTACCTGGATATTATGACAGCATCTGCTCCCACCGTGTCACAGACCTATTGCCCTAATGCTAAATATGTGAAGGACAGATACTGGTATGCCATCATTGGCACTGTGAACTGGCCAAGAACTGGTTTAGCAGCCATGAGGTGGTCCGGAGTACTATGTCCCTGATATGTATCAGAAGCTCTCAGATGTGGCTCTGTAAATCTGGGTGGATGAAGAGCTCTGTTTACTTAGTGCCATTGTGCAGAAAATACTGTTTTGGGGAGCTACCTGACACATAAGCTTTTTAATATTGTAAAACAGAGCTAAAATTAAATGCCACTTTTTCAGAGATGATTAATGGCCAATCAAAAAACTCAAAACTTTTTGATGTGTAAAACTTTATAAATGGAACTACTCCATCAATCAACAAAGCGTAACTAAAATCTGTCATTATGGATAGTGTATGATTTCTGCACAGGACTCTGCTTAGGAAAAGCATCACTGGATCATGAGGAATCTTGCCCCAATAAAGGAATATAAAGAAAAAAAAGAAAGGAAGGGAGGGAGGGAGGGAGAGAGAGAGAGAGAGAGAAGGTTCAGTAGTGGTGGAATGGGCCTTTAATCCCAGCACTCTGGAGGCATAGGCAGCTAGATCTCTGGAGCCCAGCCTGGTCTGCAGAGCTAGTTCCAGGACAGTCAGTAGGCTTGGACTTGAAAAAAGGACTACACAGAGAAGCCCTGTCTTGAAAGAAAAAAAAGAAAAAGAAAGAAAATTATGTGCCAGTCTGTGAAAAGAAAGCATTAAGTATGTACCACTGTGTTCAGATATTAAAGCTTGAAGAGGATTAATTTCCAGCTATTTTAAGGGTTTTCATTTACTTTGTACCATACCCCATCAAGAAGTGCTTAATATCAGATTATTACATCATCTTACATGAAGCAGAAATACTAAAACCACTGTGCTGCATCCGAGTGTCAAACCAGCAAGTGCAGTGCAGTGAAATTGTTGTTACTCTCAGGTGGGCTACATTTGGTGTCCTTGGGGAGAGCATTCACAGGTGAGCCACCGAGCCAGACTGAACAGTTTCAAACTCACAGTTGCAAAACGAAAGGATCGGGCTAAGAAAGGGGCTTTTAGGGAAATGGGGTAGGGGTTGACTGAGGTGGTAAGGAGATAGGTTAGAATAACCAGAATGAAATATTTACTTGTATAAAAAGATCAAAAAACCAAATTTAATAAAAGCCATTTAAAAGTAAAATGAATAAAAATTACCAAATATGCTCAGTTTTGAATCAAAACCCTAAGGCTTATGGAAAAAATAGGACTAGAGGCAAAACATACAAAGCTTCATCAATTAAACATTTTTCAAAAGACATAAACTTAATAAAGATGGGAGCACCAAATGGAAAGAACACATGACCATTAACCCCGTAAACACCATAGCACATAACACCACAGGACCCCGCTGAAAAGACCTGAGATTTGTACAAAGAAGTGGGCAGTAAAACAATGGTTCTTGTGGATTCAGTCATACTTAGTTAGCCAAGTGCAATACAAATAACATGTCCCCATTTCCCCGAAATATTAATCCCAGTAGAACCAAGCTGTGGTCTCAGAAAAAGCCATACAAGGGGAGAATGTGAACTCTGGACAAGGCTTCAACACCACATGGCTACCCCATTTCTCATCAGCTCTTGTTACTTTTTCCCCAAGTTGAGAGAGAGAGAGAGTCCTCTCGCCTTAGTATCCCATGCATGTTTTAGCACTGGATCTGCAGGCGTTCACCACCACACCCAGCTTCTGGTCAAGTGTTGCTGCTTTTGGTATCCATTGGTTATCCTGACTGTCTCAACTGATAGTGACTTTCAGATACCATCTGCTCCCCTACCTGTGTAATAAACACTGATCTGCACAACAGTTTTTTTCTATATATACAGAAGGTGTTTCTTTGCTACCCTTTGGACAATGGGTGAATATAATCTCAGATGTTTAGAAGCCATGATTTGGATTCTTTCATCTTTCTGATTTCAAACTCCTCTTGCCATTTTGCAGATCTTGGGCTTTGAAATTCTTTTACCATTTTAATCACTCTCTTTTGAATAAGGGCTAATGTCTCTTCAAATGAGCCCTGTTTGAAGAGATGTAGACAATGGTCTTTTACCCTAGACATAATATTTTCAGGAGTGCTTTGCTAAGGAGTTACCTCTTAATATTGACCTATACTTTTACTAAAATTGCCTCACTGGCTAGTCGGTTTCACTGAACTGGTGAGCTCTAGGTTCAGTGAGAGACGTTGCCTCAGAAAAACAAGGTACAGAGCAGTAGTGAAAGACTCCCAGAGTTGACCTCTTGGTCTCCACATGTAGATGCACATATATCATGTATCCTTAATTCCTAAGGAAACTTTTTCTGGATTTTTTTTGTCTTTGTTTTTGTTTTTTGAGACAAGTTTTCTCTGTGTAGTTCTGGCTGTTCTGGAACTCACTCTGTAGACCTGGATGGCCTCCAACTCAGATCTGCCTGCCTCTTAAGTGCTGGGATTAAAGGTGTGTGCTACTAATGCCTAGCAAGGAAGATTTGTTTTTTTATTTGGTCTATATAACATTGTGCTAACTTTTGTATATTTTAACATATCCTTGTTATTTTAAAGACTTTGGAAATTTAATGTTCAACTCAAACCTAGTTTTAATATGCATTAATCTCAGTTTTTAATACTGGCTCTGAAGTAAATAACAGTTCAGGGTTACCAGCTTTACGTATGTTCATAGGCCTGTAAATCTATTGCGCAAAGAAAGGAGGAATCTGGTAGCAGGATCCAACCAAAGGGCTCAGTCTTTTCATGGCGGACAACACTGAGCTGTGTGCTAGATTCTAGCCCAGCAGTTCTATTCTGGAATGAAAATTCATAAAGTGGAACTCACAGCAGATTACTTCATAAAATTACTCCATAAAACACGAGTGAGGAAAAGACAGGCGACTATATTTGCACAAACTTAGAACACTGACAATTTCTGCCATTACATTTGAATAGACCTGAAACAAAACCGCCTTTGTCTTTGAATTCATGTGGGAAAATCAGTCTATTGTACAATTACCAAAAGTTCCATATCAGTTGTGGAGCTAAGACCCTGCAGAGTAACCATGTGGTTATAACTCTGGTGACATATAATAATAGCTTCACAATCGTGCATTGATTGACATGTTTGTTCTATTTTGTGATTTTATGACAGCTAAAAGGCTAATAATATCCATACTTAGGCTATCAGAATTGGAAAGTGACTACACAGGTAATTTTAATATAGAGCAGATTGCTAGTTACTTAATCAAAGAAAAATAATGTGCTTAATATTATTACAACACTTGAAAAGGTAATTTCAACCATGCCAAGTAGGGAATATTGAAGTCAGCTTCTATGAATTCAAAGGCTAATGGCAAAATCTCTATTTTAAAAAAGGATAAATTAATTATTGTGTTTTCCTGGACAGGAAATGAGCTCTTAACTTTTATTTATTTAACAGTCCCTCTAAGGGTTCTGTGTGTAAATAATGACTTGATAATTTTCACCTTCTTTTGAGATATTGATTTTTATCTGAAATATCCAATTATTATTACATAAAGCAAGAAATAAAATTCATGAGAAAAATTATGTCTTCCCTTTCCTCCATAGCAAAAACAAACCAGAAATTGGAGTCTGTTTCTTTTCTGTAATTTTTAAAAAGATCCAAGTGATTACTGTGTCTTTTGATCTAGATTATATAATAGTGTTACCATTCATTATGCTAGCCTATATATTAAAGCATTGTGAAGGATATGTCATACAAACTAAATCAATGCTTTGACTGTAAACGATTTAAAATATATTTTGTTCCTGAAGTTTAATGCTAATTTCAGAAGACCTCCCTATGAAATGATGTTTTTTCTTCCCCCCACCTTCGCCCCATCTTTAGCTACAGGTTTAGCTGTGACCCAAGAAATTATTGCTATGCTTCCTGTTTGTAGGAGGCTACCAAGCATTATAACATTAGTGGAATAACACTGTCCAGGTTTTGTGCCAATTATGTCAAAAATAAACATCTTCTAATGAAAATGAACACTGTGTCAATATGTATATTCGATTTAGAAAATGATTTTTAGAATTAGGAGAAAATATTGGCTTAGTTCCTATAATGGTCTCACAGTGCCTGTCCACTATCATGCAGACTGATGTGTCCCATCGCAGATGGCACTTAATTAAATAAGATAATGCATGCTCTTGCTAATGTTAGTGCTCGTATTTATCTCTGAGAAGGGAGTTCATGGAGTGCATCGATTCAAATTTTAATGGTTACACTAAACATTATTTTACAGGCTTGTAGACTATAATTGTTTTCAAAATAATTTTTCTCTATTCAACTAATTTTTAGCCTTTTAAAACCATTTATAGATGTTTTAAATTAACAAAATACCTTATAATTCTTTTGTATGCTGATCACATTTAATTTACTTACCTTTGTGCATATAAACTTTCCTTAATATAAATTTGGATACAATTAACCATATTGCCTGAATGATAAAAGCAAAGACATTGGCAGAAAAGAAAATATTAACACTTTTTCTGAATGTCAGTACCTAATATTGTGCCACGTTTCCTATAAAATATGAATATCAAACAAAGAATATACCCTAATTCAGAGTCTTAAATTTTAATAAGTTCCAAAATATAAAAGAGAATTGAAATGTATCCACTTCCAAAATAAGAAAAGTTTAGATTCATTACACACACACATACACACATAGACACACACACAAAGATATGAATGACATTATAGTGAGATTTACGAAGAGAATATGAAAATTGCCCCTGTGATTAAATAGATTGTCACAATCAGAAATGGGTCCATGGAATTCATGGGGTTTCACTATATTGTTTTTTCTTCGAGTGATCATCCTGCCTCATCCTCCTGAGTGCTAAAATTATAGGTGTGTGCCACCACCACCAGATAAAGGAAATATTCATTGGCACAAGTAAGATCTTCATTTTATATAAATACAAGAATAAAAAAACTCACTAGAATAGAAAGAGGTTGTGGTTGTTACAATAAATAAATAAAAAATACACAACACTCATTTGTTTTCTGGCTAATTTAGATAGCTATATAACTAAAAAGAAAAGGACAAGATTAGTAAGAATAAAAATAATGCATAGAAAATTGAAAATTTCTGCCAACCCTGACAGCTTTGGATCAGAGTCACAGGGGCACTAAGACCACTGCCTGGACCTTCACAGACCACGCGGTCCCAGGTGGTACTTTCTGCTGCCACAGAAGCCCATGTCTGAAGATCGCAGCCATCCTGGGGTCTTCCACATAGGACAGCTACGTCTTACCTCTGTATCACCTCTTACTGAATGTGGGGATAAGGTGTGTCTTGGGTTGATCCTTGAGGAATTTTTCCAATTCCTTTGTCTTAGAACTAGTGTAACAGAACCCTTTGTGTTTAGAACTGGGTTTAGTTTGCATTTTCTATCCAAAGAAATAAATGTGTTTACCCCAGAGACTTTTCTACCACATTAATAGTAGAGTTGATTGTCTATATGATTAAGAAATATGGTGACTCTATTGCAGAATTTATGGATAAACTTAATGAGAAAAAATTCTCCACTCGAAGAAGTAAAGCGATCAACCATCAAGCAAATCCAGGATGCAACTGACAATGGAGAAGTCACAAGCAGGCGCTGGTTCAGAAGCACCACTCCCTCTTTGACGTACAGAGGAATAACATTGCCATGGGCTTGGAGGTCACTTACTTGGAAAGGCTACATAGAGCGTATAAGGAGGTAAACAATGGCCTGGATTACCATATTTCTGTGCAGGACGTGACGCATGGCATGGGTGGAGAAGCATTTAGTGCAGAGCATTTCTGTAGAGCAGGAAAAGGAGACCATTGCAAGTACATGCTGACCTAAAAAGAAGGCTCAGCCAGTTATGTGGATATAGCTATCTCAATTGAGAAAGTCAGAGAGAGTTAACTTAAGCTGGAACTACCCTGTGTGAGGAACTCTTCCTGTGTTGCTGTCTATTGAAATTACAGCATTCCTTTCCTGAGAAATGATCACGGTTCATTCAGTGACTTAGCCCTCTTGGCCACTCAGGTATTTCTGACCCTTGCTCTGTATTCAGAGTTGTCTGGTTATCGCTTTTGAATAAGCAATTTGCAGCAACTTGATGTTCAACTAAACTTACCAAGTTAGAGTTTAAACTTGCAATTAGTTTACCATTTTTCAATAAAATGACATTTGAAACAGATTAAATAAATAAAATTTCTGCCAATAATTTAAAATCTGTCTTTACAAAAAAAATGGTAGGAACTATGACACAGTAGTTTGAGAAATAACAAAAATAGCTATTTTTAATTTTAATTCTAACTCTCAGCTGCTATGGGGATGCTAATGGCCTCAGTAAAGGTGTCATAGGTATCCAGATTGACATTAATTAGTTAATTATGTTCCCAAAGGGAAAAGGATCTCAGACTTTCCTAACATATTTAAAAGGCTTAATAAGGAAAAAAAATAAGTATTTGAACATCTAATGCATATATAGAAAAATAAAAGAATAGCAATGTGTGTCAGGGTTTGACTGGAGACTCAAGCACTTTAGCTATCTTTCTTATAAAAATAGTGATATTTTAGGAGTGATCTCATAGCAATATGGAGAGGGATGAGGCAGTTTTTGTAAGGCTATAATCCCTCTCTGTGTGTATGCATATATGCGTGTGTGCGTGTGCGTGTGCATGTGTGTGTGTGTGTTTGTGTGGTTTATGAGCATATATCCATGTGCAGGGAGGCCAAAAGAGGAAATTAGTGTCCTGATCTATCGATTTCCACCTTATTCTTCTGAGACGGGTATCTTGCTTCCTGTCTCTATCCCTCCCCCACAGTGCTGGTGCTACAGAGTGTGGAGTGTATTTTTGCTTGACTTTATGTGAATGGCATGGATCTGAGCTCAGATTTTCTCACTTGCATAGCAAGTGCTGTTATTTACTGAGCCATCTCCAGTTCTGATGTTACAGGCATCCTGCAAAGAAAGTTGGCTCAGGGCTGAACATACTCCTGAACCAGGTATAAGAGAAGTTAAAGAGAGGTTAAAGGGAGGTCTGGGGAGAATAGAATAACTGCAGGTCCAGGTACCTTGTCAGCCAGGTGAGCTAGCCAATCACAGCTCATGAGCTGCCACAATACCTGATGAATTGCTGAATATCTTCAAAGTTATTGCATATATTTCAAATATCTTTGAGGCTTACACCAACTAGAACAGAATTCTAGAAAATTTCCAACCTACTCAGTTTAGAATATTGCCTAATATTTAAATGCCCACATAACTAAAGATGAAAAAATTGAGATCAATGCAGATAAATGCACAGAACATTTTAAAATTAAATTTGGTGTTATTTCCTTTTAATGCCATAATAGTATGGGATTAAGTAGGAAATGAGATGTTTGTATAATTCTTAAATAGATGTTCCATAAAAGGTCTCCAAGTTGCATGCCTGAATTATATCTACCAATATACTATAAAGAAATATAAATAAATGGACGTGTCAAGATCACCATCAACAGGAACTGAAGAGAAACACTATCAAAGAAAGCTCGAGAAAGAATTGGGACTCAGAGCAGTGAGGTAAATTAAATTAGCAAACCAATAAGGCATGAGAAATCTTTCAGGAATTAGCAACAGAAGAAAGCCATTACCCATAGGATGGTAGAAGTTCAACAACTATCGACTCCTCCCTCTCTTCCATACACCGGCCCAACTTCTCTTCCGCCAAAACCACATGGCCTGTCTTGCCCGGTCTTGTCCTGTCCTCCTATGTATAGGCTGGGATAGTTATCTCCTTTCCCACTGACCCGCCAACCCTACTTACTTTAGACATGTGGATCCCTACTGTTGTGGCTTCTTTCAGAGGCAAGCTAAGTACCAGAAACAAGCATAGACAGAACCCACCATCCTGAATAACCCATTATGCTGATAGCCTAATGTGGGACTGCCTTCAGCATGCCTTTTTTTTTTAAATTGAACTCTACATTTTTCTCTGCTCCCCTCCCTGACTCTCCCCTCCCCTTCAATCCTCCCCCAAGGTCCCCATGCTCCCAATTTACTCA
>LOJH01027297.1:0-18111 GCA_001685095.1 Ellobius talpinus
GGGGGGAGGACCTTGGACTTCCCACAGGGCAGGGAACCCTGACTGCCCTTTGGAGTGGAGAAGAAGGGTCAAGGGGAATGCGGGGAGGGGGAGGGAAATGGGAGGAGGTGGAAATTTTTTAAGAATAATAATAAAAATATTTTCCATCACAATTGCTTTTCATATCCTCAAATAAATTGAGCATAATTACTAATGCAGTTGTATTATGCATGTAATCATTGTAATTTTATTCTTGCATGTGTATTTATTCCTTGAGAAATGGTTGCCACAGAATGTGGTGTGGTGGTTAATATTAACACATGAGAAAAGAAGTTGCATTTGCCCAATTAAGATATGATTTTAGAAAACTGTGTAAAAGGCAGTTCCTCCTACTCAGCCATTTTGTTCTTTGTAGTTTTAGCTAACCCTTGTAATTATGAGGTTAGATATTGAATAGATTAGGGATGTGTTTTTTCCCTTCATTTTGTCTTTCACTGGAGATATTTGAGTGATGTCAAGTGCTAGCTACATACTTTAACCCTTTACCATGCTATTCCCAATTCGTACATTAACTACAACAGATCTTCTTTTAGCAAAATTAGTAAGGACTTACACTAAGTAACATTCTGAGTTAGACCATTTAAGGCTACATTTTTTTGTTAATTTCCCATGTTCCCTGTGAATTCCTGATTGTCGGGTATGCAGGCCTGTGAACTGCTAGAGAGTCTCTTCTGAGCTATCTCAATTCAGTCATAGCTTCTTTTATTCATGTAGATGCAAAGGGAAAATGTTGCACTTTGAATGCCAGACTCCAGAAGAATAAGAGACTTTCCATGCTAGCTACTCATGCCTGATAGTCATGGCTACAGACCTGTGCTCCTCGATGGAAAATGCTAATAGAGGAGATGGTTCCTGTTGGGTACCACTTGTTATTTGTTTGTTTGTTTTGTTGTTGATTTTTGACCCTCATTTTCAGTTAGTTCCTTTAGGAGCAGTGGTTTCTAAGATCTTTCTTAGATTGGGCTTTACTTTCCTTGAGAAGTTTCCCACTGAACAACACCCTCAAAAGCATCATAAGAGAATTTTAAAAAAAGTAGTGTTTGATTTCCACTGATTTATTTCTTCATCTGTATCTAATTGGAGGGGTGAGTGTCCAGTTGCATTTAGCTTTGAGCTGAAACTGTCTAAGGAATCCACATCTATGTTGAAGTTCTCTAAGACCAATTGGCGGACTTAAGATGATTATGAGGAGATGAAATGCTACACATGAAAGCCAACATTATCATGGGGCCATCTTTAGTTCCCTTTCACAGTCATTTAGCTAGCCCAGGAATTTTTCCAAGTCATTACAGTCTCAGAACTATTCTTTGAATATATTTGCAAAGACCTATATTATATCCATTTTCATTGCTAAATAATTCAGTATTCAGGAATTATCTTGATCTTCAAAGCACTTAGATCTAGTTACAAAGATACCATAATATGGCTCTAGCAAGCACTCATTCCAATGAGGCAATGATTTAATTAAAACGATTAGTTGCAATTACACCTAGCTTCCAATTTAAGAACTAATTTCCATGTGATATGTACCCTTGCCCTTGCCCATACTAATATTTAATTTTAAAAAGCACAACTAGGGAGCCTCCTAATTATCATCATCTGTCACTTACCATATATTTAGTATTGGAATCCAAGGATTCCAGTTTTATGTAACTTACATCAAGATTGGTATATTTAGCTAGTTGTATTTATTGTTATTCTAGTGGGGAAAACTCTTTTTCATAAGTTTTTTTCTCTTGAAAATATCTTTTATTCAATAAAATACTGCAATAAGTCATTTGCATACCCAAACTAGGCTGTTAAAAAGATTGTTACCAAGGAGTTGAAAAGATTTGGAAAAAGAAGTTTTGTATACTATATTCATATTCCCTTTGTCTAAATAATAGAAGTAAAGCATTACAGCATTACATTAGGAGTGTGTCTGCATGTGTAGTGTACATGCATGCACATGTTTAGGCCAGAGTAAAATGCCAGTATCTCCTTCTGTTGCTCTCCTGCCTCTACCAAATCTGAAGCTCACCATTTCAGTTTTGCTGACTGAACAGTGATCTACTGGGATCGGCTGTCTTGTCACCTTATATCTAGAGTTCTAGTTGTTCTCAGTTATGCCTAGCTTTTTGCCTGGGTCCTGGGAATTGGAACCCAAGTACTCATGATTACACAGAGAGCACCTTTATCCACTGAACCATAGATTTCACCTTAGATTTTCAACAAACACCTTTCTAAGTAGAAAATTCTACCCAACCACTTAGTTTATTTTAGACGGTCATTATGTCATCTTTTGAGTTAAATAATGAAAATTTACTGTGGGAAAATTCTAGACTTTTCTTCCTCCGGAAATCCTTAGACATCTTATATAACATTCTACACTTTACTTTTCATAATTTATCCTTCTTAATTATAAAAATCTGCTTGCTTATATTCATAGTAACCATGAAGCAGATTTGGTCTAAATTTCCATAAACAGATGAATGCATAGATAAACTATGGCACAAACAGCTGTGGAATTTTATACTGTTGTAAAGAAAAAAAGGAAAGTCCGAAATTTTCCAGAAAATCTGTACAACTGGAAATCATATCAAGTTAGATTCTTGACTCAAAGACAAATACAACATGTTTTCTCTCATATGTAGGAACTAAATTTAAACAGGTGTGTGTGTGTGTGTGTATTGTTGTACGTGTACTTGTATCTTATAAAACTAGAGATGGGATCATGAGAGGAGAGGATTGAGACCTTGAGAGATGTGGGAGAAAGGGCAATAAAATACATGTGTGGGAAAACAGAAAGTCAGATGAGCTGGCAGAAGGAAGGCAACTTGCTAGAGGGGAGAAAAGATGTTTGGGTGGATAGAGAGGGATAGGAAGAAAAGAACCACATGTATCTGTGACCATGCCACAATGAATTCTATTACTTTGTTTTGTAACATAGACATAATTTGAAAATCTCATCTACTTACATGGATGGATTTTCTGCTATATGTGGTTTCCCTGACAGCAAGGAATTTTTAGTCTTGTTCACACAAACCATTAAGTGGTATTATAAGCAGCAAATAAACATAGTGACTTGAATGTTATTGTGTTGCACAAGAAATTCAATCTGATTCATGAATGTCAAGTTTCCTTATTTTAATATGTGTGTGTATGTGTGTGCATGTTGTAGTTACTGAGAATCTTAATTATATAACGAATTTGAGAAAGAATACAATGATCTCAAGTCTTTGCTGGTGAGCTTCAGCATACACATTTTTCAAACACATAACATCCCTTGAAGAAAGCACGAGAGCCCCTGCTTCTTTCCTAAGTATAAGCATGGTTGTCTCTATGAGGTCTTATCTCCACTCTATCTACCAAGCACTTCTTTCTTAAGATGCTAAGTCAGTCTTTTTTTTTTGAGTCTTCTAACTTAGCAATGCTCCTCAGACCTGCAAGGCTCAGGGAAAATAATGGCCAGTCTGAAGTTTCTGGGAAGTTACAAACCTAACCTCAGCTGCCCCCTACTTTCAAATATATGAAAATATATTATTTCCATTTCAAAAACATGAATGCAATAACATGCACAGTTAGCCACTGAAAAGAGACTTCTTTCTGGATTCGCACTGTTTTTTAGTAGATCGTCTGTGATGGTATCACTCTCAGATTAAAATTTTTCACCAATAAAATTCTTCACTTTCTTTTGTACCTTTGTAGAGTTTGGATATTATGTTTTTGGTTATATTTCCTCAGCACTTGTGTTATGAGAAGCACATTCAGAGATGACTAGTCAGCCAATTGAAAGTCTTAATTCCAGATGTCTGGGGCTATACTCAGGTATTTGGGATCGAAGTGCACTTCGAGTGTTTCGAGTAAGGATTTGTAAAGGCAAGAATCACATCCTGGTGTCTTGCTCAGCATATGCAAAGGGAGGTTTTGTGCAAGCAAACTGTTTAACAGAAGCTAATGTAGTTGTTAGCTGGAGGAGGTTCTGTACAAACATGCAGTTTAACCAAAGCTACTGTAAGTTAGCTGGAACTTCCTAGAATTTTCCATAGGATTACCAATCAAGGAGATTAAATTCTAGTTAAACCTAAAATGGCCTCAGCAAGAATACAAGTTGGATAAACCTCTGCACTGTCTTATCATATCACATTCCCCACAGGCTCTATAGGCATTAAGCAAATTGTTGGCTCATTCTATTCTAGTGGGGCATAGGTTGGTTCTAAGGTCCAGTAGCTTGAATGAGATCATTCTCTGTAGATGTAGTTGACCATGCAGTTGAGGATGCGGGGCCCAACCATTAGCCCAATCAGGATAAGAGTCAGCAGTTAGGCTAATGCTGACAGTAAGGTGGTCAGCCATGGGGACTAGGTAAACAGAGACTGACACCAATTATCTGATCTATGTCTTCTTTCTTCCTTATTTTTTGAGGGTTTTTTTTGAAAATTACAAGGTTTTCCCTATTTACTCCTGAGTGGTTGGCATAGAATCAGCTTTCTCCTAAGGCCTTGCAAAGTCCTCCCTATTTGATAAAATGAAAGTCAAGCTTCCCTTAATTCTGTAGGACTACCTCCACTAGGGAATCAGTTGGGCTTGCAAGGATGGAAATAGAATTCTCCAAATGACCTAGGTCTGAATGTATCTGGGAATTGATTTCCCTATAGCTTTGGTTCCCAACAATCAAGGTTGGGGTACCTATGGCAGTTTCACTGGCTCTTCCTGGCCCTACCAAGATCAGGACCAGAATTGTGATGCATTTGACCTTCGTTACCATAATTGATTCAAGGCCAATATGAACTCACCCTTCTTCACTATAGGCATTTACCTGGGGAATATTATAGACCGGTTTATATAGGGTAGTGGTGTGACGTTTCAGTGGGTCAGAAGAAGCACATTTAGTCAAACTGTTAGTCTATGCACATCAGGTAATTTGAGGACATGAGATAGGTAACTTGTCCTTGGCAGAAAGACTCACCATTGGTAGAGAATGCATAAATTATAATACTTGAAGGTCTATTTCTAGCTAGTTTTCTCCACAGCCCGATTTACCCTCTCCCACCCACTAGACACATAGTATTGTTCCACTCCTGGAAGGTGCATAAGAGAGCAGAGGTCTGATCCCAGTTCACAACTTCAGCAGAAGCTCCCTGCTCCACCTGAGGCCATGCCATCCACCATAACCCAAATTAAGCCCCCATCCTCAGACTGCCCCCACATCTATAAAGGAAACACTACTACAACTTAAATCATGCAATAAGACTACTTAAGGAGATCAAGGGGCTACAAATTGGAAAAGAAGAAGACAAACTTTCCCTGCTTGCAGATAATATGATAATATATGTACATGACCCCAAAAATTCTACTAGGAAAATCCGACAGCTGATAAACATCTTTAGTGAAGTAGTTAGATACAACATTAACTCAAAAAAATCAGTAGCCCTTCTATACACAAATGAAAAATGTACTGAGGGAAAAAAAACAGGGAAATAGCACCCTTAACAATAGCCACAAATAATATAAAATATCTTGGGGGTAACTCTCAACAAACAAATAAAAGACTTGTATGACGACAAGTTTCAAGTCTTTGAAGAAGTAAATTAGAGAAGATATCAGAAGATGGAAAGATCTCCCATGCTCATGGATAGGTACTATTAGCACAGTAAAACTGGCCATCTTACCAAAAGCAATCTACAGATTCAACACAATTCCCACCAAAATTCCAACACAATTCTTTACAGATGTTGAAAGGACAATTCTCAACTTATGAAAAAACAAAAAACCCAGGATAGCTAAAACTATCATGTATAATAAAAGAACTTCCAGAGGTATTGTCTTCTCTGATTTCTTTCTTTTTTAAAATTGATTTTATTGAGCTCTACATTTTCCTCTGCTCCCCTTTTTTCAACCCTCTCCCATTGTCCCCATGCTCCCAATTTATTCAGGAAATCTTATCTTTTTCTACTACCCATGTAGATTAGATCCATATATGTTTCTCTTATGGTCCTCATTGTTTTCTAGGTTCTCTGAAATTGTGAATTGTAGGCTAGTTTTCTTTACTTTATGTCTAAAAGCCACTTATGAATGAGTACATACAATATTTGTCTTTCTGGGTCTGGGTTGCCTCACTCAATACGATGTTTTCTAGGTCCAGTCATCTCTGATTTCAAGATGTACTTTAAAACTTATGGTAATTTGAATGTAACTGCCTTCCAAAATCTTGTAAGGAATGGCACTATTAGGAGGTGTGGCTTTGCTGGAGTGAGTCTGGCCTTGTTGGAGGTGTGTCAGTGAGGACAGACTTTGAAGCTTCCTATGCTCAGAATACCACCCAGTGTTTCAGTCAACTTCATGTTGCCTGCAAGATATAGGACTGCATGTTTGCCTGCACACTGCCATGATTCCCACTATGATGATAATGTACTGAGCCTCTAATACTGTAAGTGAGCTACCCTGATTAAACGCTTTATTTTATAAGAGTTGCTATATTCATGGTGTCTCTTCACAGCAATAGAAACCCTAAGATATATAGCAATATATATATATATATATAGTAAGAGCTATAGTAATAAAAATTTGCATGGCATTGACAAAACAAACAAATTATGAAAAGACACAGTGATCAATGGAATTGAACTGAAGACCCAGATATAAATCCACACAGCTATCGACACCTGATAAAGAAGCCAGAAAGACACAATGGAAAAGAGACAGCGTCTTCAACAAATGGTGCTGGTCTAACTGGAAGTCAGCATGCAGAAAAATGCAAATAGATCCATACTTATCACCGTGCAAAAAACTCAAGTCCAAGTCAATCAGTGACATCAACATAAATCCAGACTCAACCTGATAGAGTGTCTGAATTAGATTTCTATTTCTGTGAAATGACATCATGAAAAAGGTAACTCTTATAAAGAAAAACATTTAACTGGGGCTGGCTTACAGTTAATAGATTTATTCCATTATTGTCATAGTGAGAAACATGGTAGCATGCAGCTAAACATGGTGCTGGAGAGGTAGCTGTGAGTTCTACATCTGGATCCACAAGCAGCAGGAAGAGACCATGAGCCACTAGCCTGGTTTGAGCTTCTGAGACTTCAAAACCCAGACCCGTAGTGATCTAGTGATGCAGTGCTTTCAACAAAGCCACGCCTAGTCCAACAAGGCTGCATCTCCTAATAGTGCCACTCCATGTAGGGCTATGACCATTTTCTTAAGATCACAAAGAGAAAGTAGGGAATAGCCTTGAACACAATAGCACAGGAGACAACTTCCTAAATAAAACACCAATAGTGCAAGCACTAAGATCAACAATTAAAAAATGAAACCCCATGCAACTGAAAAGCTTCTGTAAGGCAAAGGACACTGTCAATAGGACAAAATGGCACCTTACAGAATGGGAAGAGATCTTCACCCACCCCACATGTGACAGAGGGCTGATTTCCAAAATATATAAAGAACTCAAGAAACTATCAGTCAACAAATCAAATAATCTAATTTAAAAATGGGGTAGAGATAACAGAATTCACATCAGAGGAATCTCAAATAGCTGAGAAACACTTAAAAACATTTTTAACATCCTTAACCATAAGGGAAATGCAAATGTAAATGACTCTGAGATTCTTTCTTTCACCTATCAGAATGGCTAAGATAAAAAATGCAAGTGTCAGCCCATGCTGGAGAGGAGGTTGAGCAAGGGAAACACTCCTCCATTGCTGGTGGGAGTGCAAATCTGTACAGTCGCTTTGGAAATAAATATGGCAATATCTTAGAAAATTGGGAATCAATCTACCTCAAAACCAGCTATATCTCTCTTCGGCAGATACCCAAAAGTTTCTCCATCCTTCCACAATGACACTTGCCCATCTATGCTCATAGCTCCTTTATTCATAATAATCAGAAACAGGAAATAACATATATGCCCTTCAACTGAAGAATGAATAAAGAAAATTGATATATTAATACAATCAAGTATATTACCCAGCAGTCAGAAAATATGACATTATGATATTTGCAGGTAAATGAATCTCTAGTTCTAGAGAAAAATCATCCTGAGTGAGGTAACCCAGACCAAAAAGACAAACATGATATGTCCTCACCTGTAAGTGGATCTTAGTTAGCTGTTGAATAAGTGACAATCATGTTACAATCCACAGAAGCAAAAGGGTGAAGTAACAAGGATGGCTCTAGGAGGGATTCAAGGATCTTCCTGGGAAGGAGAAATAAAATAGATTTTCTCAGTGGGACTGGGAGTGGGTGGGAATTGGAACAGGAGGACCTGGAGGGGAGGGAGGGATAGAGTTTGGGAAGAGATGACTAGAATTTGGGGACATTTTGACAGGATGTGAAAACCTGGTGCAGTGAAAACTTCCTGGGGCATATTAGGGTAAGTCTATTTAGGACTTCTAGTAATGGAAGATGCAGAACCTGAACTGGCCATTTTCTGGAACCAGGCAAACCTTCCAGTGTTGTAACTGAGACACCAATCCAACCACAAAACCTTTGGCATATGTCCTGTTCTTCCTGCAAGATGTGCTGGGGAAGTGGTTGCTCCGAGCTTGTGGGAGTAATCAGCCAATGAATGATTTAACTTAAGGCCCATGCCCTTGCCTCACACTGCCTGGATGGCTAGGAATGGGAAACTGGATATCTCTGAGACCTAGGGTAGAACCAAACACAACTGACAAAAAAGTCAATGAAATGATTCCTAATGATATTCTGTTGTACCCATAGACTGGTGCCTAGCTCAATCATCACCAGAGAGGCTTCCTCCACCAGGTGATGGGAGAAGATGCAGAGACAGGCAAACATTAGGGGGAGCCTGGGGAACCCAGTGGAAGAGGAGGAGGAGGGATTGTAGGAGTCAGAGGGGTTGAGCATACCAGGAGAGCAAGTCCCACAGACTAAGCAGAGATCTTAGAGACTCGCAGAGACTTGAACAGCAATTACAGAGCCTGCATGGGTTTGCACTGGGCTGTCTGTAAATATGTTGTGGGTGTTTATCTTGGGGTTTTTCTTTGACTCCTAACAGTGGGAGTGGCGGTGTCTCTGACTCCTTTGCTTGCTCTTGGGACCCTTGCCTTCCTATTAGGTTGCCTCATCCAGCCTCATTGTGAGGATTTGTATCTAGTTATATTGCATCTTGTTATGACTTGTTTATTGATATCCCTGGGGGGCCTGCTCTTTTTTGAAGTGAAACTGAGGAATAATGGATCTGGGGAAGAGAAGGAGGGGACACTCGGATAAGTGTAGGGAGGGGAGACTGCAGTCAGCATGTGTTGTATGAGAGAAGAATAAAAAGAAAATTGGAAAAATAAAACTAATAAAGATCTTTGGACCAGATAGTTGTAATTTTTATCATTTTAGAAGAAAAATCTGTCAATAAAAAGCTACTAGAGGAAAACTGGAAATTGTGTTAATATTACCTTTTAAAAGATAAATAGAAGTAAAAAGAGGCTTAATTTTCCTTATTGAAAAGACAGGAAATTTTTCTTCAATTTTATCTGTTTGAAGTTCAAGCTAAGATTGAATTGGCTATGTAGCTAAAAACAACCTAAAAATTTGCCACCTGCCTCTACCTTCTCCAGTATCTCCTGAGATTCTAGGCCTGTCTTTCCATGTTAATTAAGTTTTTTCGGTGCTATGGATTGATCCTAGGGCCTTGTGCATGCTAAGCCTGCACTCTACCAACTGTGCCACAGATATAACCCATTCCCACTTGGTTTGTGATGTGTGTGTGTGTGTGTGTGTTTAAAGAGGTTTTACTTTAAAAAACTTGGAACTACTTCTCTGAAATGTATAGAAAGCATTGTGAAGACAAGGTAAGATTTTGGTCTTCTTTTTGACTCATTCATTACTTCTGAAAAATTGGGGAGCCATCTTTTTTATTACCTGCACATCTGCAATTACATCTTGTTTCACATTTTCTGCAGGACTACAAGAGACCCTTTGAAGGCACCTTTCTCTAAGCCATGGATGTGGGAAGCTGTGAGAAGCTGGTTTTTTGTCCTGATAAACTCAGTGGTAATACTGACTGAAAGAAATTACAGCAGCAGAGATTAACCAGGAGTTGATCAGGCTTTTTATAATACCTGACAGCCAGCACTCAGGGAGGGAAGAGAGTCTGGGGCTTCCTGTGGGGTGCAGTAGTTACAGAAGTTAGCTTTATAGGGGGAAGAACAGTGGCAAGTTTAGCTAGTAAGGCCCTTATTGGTGCAAATGAAACCCCTTCAAATATGAAAATGGAGTAAGCTGCGAGCTGTGAAGTTGGGAATGTAGAATGGTAGTTTTTTGTTTGTTCATTTGTCTTTGTTTTTTCATCAGAAGAACTGAAACACATCACCTTGTAATTAACTTGCTGGCCAAGGTGGACTGACTAAATCGTGTCACTAACATTAAGCTCTATCAGAGACTAGAGGAAAAGAAATGGCTGGTGCCGGCTGGCAAGTCAGTTTATTCAGGGCTAGTTGTTCCTTAAGAGACTGTGCCTTCTTGGATATCTAGGCTGGGATTGCTTTCTGACTGAAAATTCTTAGCAGTTGTTTCTGATTCTATCACATTTGTGCCTTGTGTTCATTCCATTGCTTTCTTCCCCAAAGTCCTGTTGTGGAGAGGATTTGGGATTTTGATTGTATTTTCCCAACATTTTCAAACACAATACACATATAGAGTAAATATGTGCTTTTATTTTATGATTATAAATGTAGCAAAATAACATTAAAACTCAAAATTTTATATTCTTGTAAGACTTTAGAGACTGGATCTCTAAAAACTACTTTCTATGTAAAGTAATCCAGGTATTGATTAAAAACAAACCCCCAAACAGGTACATAAACAAAATTCTTTATTATTGGTGTTCTCTCTCTTTCTTTCTATCTCTCTCTCACATACACAACCATGATTTTTACTTTGAAGATGTTATGGATGAGTCATTGCCATGGTATTTTAGTAAGTAGAACCTAGTAGTATTAGGAATTTGCATGTCTTGATGTCAGGTATAGGGTTGAAAATGTATTCACCTTGTCTGCTTCCAGTGAATACTTCCAGTGCCTCAGAACAGTGATTTTTTGTAAACAGAAAGTATGTATTATTTCAGAAGTAGGTGATTATTAAATATACAATAGGAGTTCATTTGCATAGTTAGCTATATTTGCTTCTTCTCAAACTAAAGATGTATTATTGGGAAAGTGATTCTCAGGAGGAAGAGGAAGAAGAGAAAAAGAAAGGAGGAAAAAGAGGAAGAAGAGGAGGGAGGAGGAAGATGTTGTTAGTAATCACGCTTATGCAAGTCTACAAGTGAAAAGAACAAGTGGGGCAAAAGAAATACAAAACACATAGTTAAAAAAAACACCAGAATATTTAATGTTAGAGCCAAGGATTACGCAAAATAAAGGGAGTGGTGCCCTCAGATCAAGAGTCAATCCTGCTAACCTTATAATTTATAAAAAGAGAAGGCCTAAAAACAACAAATCTAAACTGTTATGGCTATGATGCAAAGGTACCAGGGGTCATCCCTAGTTGGTAGTCAGATTTGACAGTGGCAACCATATGGCTCTGGCTTTCAAATCATACAGGAGTAAAGGGGTTGTGGAATCTTCCTCTGTGGTTGAGGAGAGCTGCCGAGGCCAGATTTGTAGCAAGGGGTTCCCTGAAAAGCTGCTGTGTGAAACTGTGAAAATGAAGCCTGGATTGCATTGGAGACCCCACCATGTTGGAGGGTTGAGGGATTCTGCCAAGGAGACCTGCATACAAAGAATGTAGCCTCCCTGTGACAGAGAAGTGTACTGTAAACAACAAAGCTAGAATGGCAGAGCTATTTAATTTCTTTGACATAAGACATGGAGTCACAGAATTTGGAGTTTGTCCTGCTTGGTTTCAGTCTTGCTTTGGCCTAGTATTTCCTCACTATAACCCTATTATTGTCTTTTGGAATGGTAACTTATATTCTGTGCTACTGTATTTTGCAAGTATTTAATTTTCTTTTTGATATTATAGGGAGTTGTAATTATGAATTCCTTTGTCTCAAAGAAGAGACTTTGGACTTTTAAACAGTGCTGAGACTGTGAAAGACTGTGGGACTTTTGAATTTGGACTAAATGAATTTTGCATTACAATTTGGCTGCAACCCTATGGAGCCATGGAGTAGAATGTGGTGGTTTAAATGAGAATGGCCCACATAGACTCATATATTTGAATATATAAGTCACCAGTTGGTGGAGCTGTTTGGGAAGGATTAGGAGGTGTGGCCTAATTGGAGGAGGTGTGTCACTGTGCGAAAGCTTTGTGGATTCAAGTAATTCCCAGTTCTCTGTCTTTGCTTTGTTGTTGTAGATCACAATGTCTGATCTCAGCTGTTTCTTCACTTTTTGCCACCATGGATTTTAACCCTCTGTGCTGATTAGTTGTCTTAGGACAACTGGACACAGCCTAGAGTCATTTGAGAGGAGGGAACCTCAATTGAAAGATATCATCACAAGATTGCCCTGTGGGTAAGTCTTCAGGGCATTTTCTTAATTAGTGATTGATGTGGGAGAGCTCAGTCCATTGAGGGTAGTGATTGACACCTCTAGGCTGGTGGTCCTGCATGCTATCAGAAAGCAGGCTGAGCAAGCCACTAAGCAGCATTCCTCTATGAGCTCTACACCAGCTTCTGCCTCCAGGTTCCTGCCCTAACTTCTTTCATGATGGATTGTGATCAGGACATGTAAACTGAAATAAACCCTTTCCTTTGCTTTGGGTCTTGACATTTTATCATAGCAATAGAACCAACTAAGACACCCTCTGAAACCATAAGCCAAGCTAAATAATTTCTTTTACAAGTAGCCTTGATCACAGTGTTTTATCATAGCGATAGAAAAGTAACTTCACACAGACATCTACTGTGTAGAAAGCTGCAGTGGTCAGAAGCACCAGCAAGTCTTAAAAGAACTTTTCCTATTGATTTCTTTTTGAAAAGTAAACTTTGACTAAGCACAAGAGACGGTGGGGGGGATATATCCTTGAAAACAATAGAGACCTTCTAGGCTCAGACGAGAATTAAGAATCTGGGTGCTCACAGTAAAAGAAATAATCCACCTGGACCTCCAGGTCTTTGTTTCATGAATTCCAAGTATGAAATTCATCAAATAGGAAGTGCTTCAATCTTCAGAGGAATGCTCCTCACTGTAGATGTGAGCAAAATGTAAGGAAATGTGCCTGCTTTTAATGGCTCAGGATCACAAAATATAAGCAGTATTTTTCAATTTTATAAAATGATAAGGGTGACTAAGCAATAATAAATAATACTAGTTGTTTTGGAACAAGTGTTTTTCTAGAAGTCATCAGATTTTTCAATTATATATGCCAGAATGTGCATTTTTTCTCAGCCTATATTTCCTTATTAAATTAAGGTTCTGAAAGTAGTAATTCCATTTCATGCCCTTACCAGTAAAATAAAATGAAAAAAGCAAAGTCAATAAACTAAATCCATATGTATCACATTGTTTAAAAAAAATCCATTCATTTTTTGGTGGCCATAGCAACTGCCTCTTGGTTATTGTTAAAAAGTTAAACACTGACAATATTGGCATTCAGGTATCTGTGCTGTGTACTGACTTAGATTCCTTGAAGTGTATTCTGAGGAGTGCTGTGGCTGGTCTGTTTCTCTGTCCTTTCAAAGTCTTTCCATTTTTATTTAAGCATTGCTCCTAGGATATTAAGCCTCCTAGTAAATTAAAGATGGTTACGAACATTTTTTTTTGCTCTTGTCAAGCTTGCCTTGATCTCTTCCATTCCCATTAAAGACTTTGCTCAGATGTTGGTAATCCTTCATTGTCTGTCCACGATTAGAATGAGAGATCAGAGCTCCTGGCTGCACAGGCAGTCTGCATTTACACTGCAGATTTGAAGGCTCTGAGGAAGTAGCTTCACAGGAACACTTATTTTCTTCACCAGAGATCATGTTCTATCTGGGTAATGAGTGACAGGCACTTCCCACTGTGGCATCCAGACTTGCCTCCGGTCTGCCTCGGTGAAGCCAACTGACCACAGATGCAAACTCTAAAGTGATGAACAGAAGTAACATTTTCTTCCTTTCAGTTGATTCTCCCAGCTGGGTGTGGTAGCACACATCTGTGAATCTGGCGTTTGGGAAGTCGAGGCCAAAGGATTGGGAATTCAGGGACAGACTCAGTTCATAGTGAGTCTGGGATCAGTGTGTACTATGTGAGACTTTACTTCAAAAACAAACAAAAGAAAGTTGATTTTCTCAAGTACTTTGTCACAGAAATAGATGACAAACAAAAAGGAAAGTGCCTTGTATAAGCAAGAGCATTATTTCTTAGACCTTCCATAAGCAGAAGTGTCCTTTGAATAAAGATGATGGTGGTTCTGTGACACCACACTTTCATTTTTAATCAGGTAAGAGACTTCCACAGACTGTTATGGTTTTCTGGAGTAAGGGTAACCCAGACTCAGGGATGGTGGCACCATACTGTATTGTTCTGTCTTAATTAATGATTGTTAGGGAAGTGGCAAAGAAAAAATGTGTCACATAGGATTAAAATGAAGCACAGGCACGTTAAATTTCAGAGTGTTCTCCAAGGGGAACATGTTGGGTGACTTTTAGGTTTTATTGCTCATCTCATGGCTGAAGCAGATGAGGATAGGAGAGAGACAAGATGTAGCTCTCAAGGACATGTTCCCAACCATCCACTCCAGTGAGGCCTCATCTCCGAAATTCTGTCACTCCCTTTAACACTTCGGATTATGAACCTGTCAGTAGATGAATCCACAGATGAGGTCAGAGTCCTCATGTGGTAGTCACGTCCTACCTCTGAGCATTGTTACTTTACCAGACTTTACCTCACGAGTCATTGGGCAACCCTCCACATCCAAGCTTCAGTGTCTGTAGCTAAGAATAAATTTAAACAGCTGAACATAAAGAGTGCTTTTGGCTGTGATCTCCCCACTTGTGGTTTAAAAGGAATCTGGCTTTGTAGCTACATGCTGTTGAGTCAGAAATTCCTCTACTCACAAGCAAAAATATATTGAGGTAATTCAGAGAAACTTATGGGAAAATGGCCACTTTACAGCCATTGTGGGTGTTCACATTTTAAAATAGATGGAAAGCGATGTCTTCTAATTACACACAGAGTGACGTACATTTCAAGCATCCTAATGTAAACATTCTTTCAAAGAAGTCAATCACAGGATAAATACGGGATTTGGAAACCTTAAGGAAAACTCTTTTTTAAAAGCTGAAAAATATGTTAGCTTGCTATTTTAAGAAGATCCTTCTGAGGAAAGGGGTTTCTGGTGCTTTGCTAGATACATGAACCTTGCTGACACTCTCTGGGTCAGGGCTCTGGAAACCATCAGTGCTCTGAGAATATGGCCCAAGTGAAAGAAGGGCTAGAGTGACTGGTGCAGAAAAGACTCTTGTAAGAATCTTTATAGTGAGTTATTGGTAAAGATCGCTAGTGTAAGTTTCCTAAGTGAGAGGAGGGCATATAACTTAACATGTGAAGACTTTTGCTTCCCTGTTTTCTATGTTACTGTGTTGCTTCTATGGGAAACCCACACAAGCTCTCTTTCTCTTGCTAAGATTGCTCCATGGACCTGCTGTCATAACTAAACAAATATAGTAGGAAAACATTTATTTACAATGTGTTTTGGGAAATTATTGCCAGCCATCAGGGGCCAAAATTCCATGTGTTTAGATTTGCCTTAAACGAGGAAAGAACCTCTCTGTGTAATTTTAGCCAAGTCTACTTAAAGCTTTTTATTATTACTAGTTTGCAGGCAGAATGTGATATTTCCCGTCCTGTGTAGCAATAATTAGAAAAATTTCTAATTTAACATAAAACGTCCCTGCCAACTTTCGGATCTGCATTAAAGCATTTGAAGAGAGCTGGCAGAATAGGCATGACTGTCTGCTTGTGCTTTTGTCTATGGGCGGACGTTCAGAACAGTTGATGCTCTTTGGTGGATACAGGTTTTCATTCTGGATGTTCTCAGATCTCCTATGGTTCTTCTGAAATCTAGCCCAGGCCCCCAACTGTGTCATTTCTTTGAAAAGGCATATCTAACTCTAATAATATCTCTCTCATTCCAAATCACACTCTGTCTTTGGCACATGCACCCAGAAAGATGTCAGCTGGGGTGCTGGGAAATGAAGAGAGAGCTGTGTGCTGGGTCCCAGTGCTGGGAACCTTGTGACTGGTTTTTGCTTCTTGGACCTTTCTTCTGTAGCCGGCTGTAAGCGGACATGGTCCTGACATAACCCAGCATCAGCCGCCATGCCTCTCTCTCTTGACTGTTTCATGTGCAATGTGGAAAGATTCAGGAGTTATAAAAGCCACATTTAGCCACTTGGTAATAGCAGCCAGTGGGCCAAAGCTCCTGCCTTCCATCTCTAAGGTAACGACACACATTCTCCTGGCCTTTGGGTGGGGAAGGCAATGGGATATGCAGGTTTAGAGGAAGGATTAGATCATAGGTTTACATAAGCTAAGTCCTTCATGTGTCTGCAAGGTGGGGTCGCTGAAAGCAGCTGATGTAGTTCTAGCCCAAGACTGAGAAACAGGGTCTGACGGTCTACGGATGTGGACTATACTGTCTGTGAGCAAAGATGGGGATGTCATATCTCAGAAATGGAAAGACAATCTTTCCTTTTTTGTTTAGGTCTTCAAAGGATTAAATGGTCTCCATTTACACTGTTAATTGGACAAGATCCTTTATTAGGTCCCCACCTCTAAATGGACATCTTAACCACAGAGACAGCTTACAAGGGTGCTGTCATGTCCTATCTTAAAGCAATCCAAATCTCCTCCACCCACACCCCCAGATCGCATCAGTTCTCAGTCACTGTAAATAGGAGTAACTTCTTTTCAGTGGAGGAAACTGAATCAGATAGGTTCATGGGGAACCTGATAGCACACAGTAAAACACAGCAGAAGAGTGGAGTCAGTGTCACCTCTGCACTAAGTCCTTCCAGTTCAGGGACTCTGAGTTTTCAAAAGGCTTTGTGAAGAAGGTAGGAACAATTTAGTTCAAATTATTTAATTTTCTCATTTCTTACATAATGTTCATGCTCTGTTATAGGAGGAGCATGTGGAGACTTTTTCATGTGCTATGAAAAGTCACCTACAGTTGACATAAGATCATTACACCAAGCACAGGACTCTTCAAAGCATAGTGCTGGGGTGCTGTACACACAATACAAACCCATGAAGCAAACTCCAGGCCAGAGGGTATTTTATTTGGGGTAGGGGTGGTTATAGTTGTTATGGTAAAAGTAAAATGCTGCAGGCTCCCCAAGGGGTGCAGTGGCAGAAACGCTACAGGTCCCTGAGTGGTGGCAGTGGGTAGCAGACCATGAGACCATGCCACAAGTCTCTGAGCAGCAACAGGCCCTGAGACCACAGTGGGCCATGAAGGCCAGCAGGTCCTAGGCAGGAAGCCATGTGGCAGGTGAGAGACTGAGACAGATAGGCAAGCCGTGTAGAGTGAGTTTGGGTATTTATTTAGTGGGTTATGGAAGGGAAGGGGAAAGGGGAGAAGGGAGAAGAGCAGAGAGTCAGAGAGAGAGAGAGAACCGGAGGGGAGGAGGAAGTGGGCAGGGCTTGTCTCTTAAAGGGACAGGGCAGACCATTACAATAGTTTTTGTTTGTTTTGCTTTGAATTTTTAAGGTTATCTCTCATGAGTCCCAGGCTGGCCTCAAATTCACTATGTATTCACTAAGGATAACCTTGAACTTCTGATCGTCCCACCGCTCCTTCCCAGGTACTAAATTCAAGTTGTGTGGCACCGTACCTAGCTGCAGTCTAGTTTTTGGGCGGATTCTGCATTTAGTATCAATATGTTGGTTTAAAACAATGGTAGGGAGATGGAGAGATGGCTCAGCACATCTCATAACTCCAGTCCTTGAGGATCTGATACTCTCACGCAGACATACATGTAGGCAAAACATCAATGCACTTGAAATAAAAATAAATAAAATAATATGACATGAATACTTGAGAGGTAGAGGCACAAAGACTAGCACAAGCTTGAGCCCAACCAGGGTTACATAGAGTCCCTGTTCCAAACCAAATAAGCAATGATAATGCTGCTGATGACCC
>LOJH01027299.1:0-18111 GCA_001685095.1 Ellobius talpinus
AAGGAGGGAGAACATGAGCAAGGAGTCTCTATTTATTTTAATGATTGCTGGAAGAAGAAAACCATGCTGTATCACACTTATCACTTTAATGGATGTTATTGTTTAAATCAAGACTAGGACAGGTACCACTACCTCCTTCAGACTAGTGCATTACTAGTGCAATGCTCTGGCGTGCTCAAGAATGCATTTCTGCATTGTTTACATGGATACTTCAAACCCTCTTTTATTAGAAGAAAGAAGTCTTTATAATATACATAATGGTGAAGTGGATGATCTGTGGTTTTTTCTGTATTATTGTTTGAAGTCATCATGATTCAGTAAATAAAAACTGAATTTAAAAACACAGATGAAGTGTTTGGCAGTATTAAGTGAAGGTTATGCAGCGAAGGTTATGGCAGTATTAAGGAATGATTTTAATGAACTTAAGTGATGTATCATTTGATTGTATATGGAGACAAAATTCGGTATGTGTTCAAATTATTTGCTGCTGTTATAGAATAATAAATTTTATGCAAAACAAGTATTCCATAAATACGATGAAATGATTTGAAATTTCTATTTTATATGCATAATGGGAATGATTTTTTTCTTTGCATGCCATATGTATAGAAACACATTTTGGTGTGAAAATTTTCAATGACAGTGCTTCTTTGAAACATACACAAACACAAAAAGGCTACCCAGAACTTACCCAAGAGGTTCAGTCTTTTAATGTTCATTGTAGTGTTACCTTATGAATTAGAAATACCATTTATAGGTATATCTCTGGAAGAATTGAAGACTCGTGCCCAAACCAATGTATGCTCATGTGCAGGACATCACTATTCACTATAGCCAAAATGTAAAAAGGGGTGATGGGAAGCAAGTCTTTCATGGATATAAATTTTACCTGGGGGAATAAACTTATTTTGCAGCAATTTTGGTGAAATAACTCCACAACATTCTGAATACACTAGATGCCTCTAAAATATTCATTGAAGTCATTAATTTCATTTCATATGAATGTCAGCTCAAAGAATAAACAACTATCAACAAAGATGCCTAACAAGTAGTGTGTTGTGTGTGGTACTATGTGCGATGATATTAGGTTGGTCACAAATATTACCTGTTATAGGAGCCATCTCTCTCTTTTGATAAATTGTTTTTATCAAAGGTAAATTATATTCATTTTCTAGTCACAATCACAGGAATTTTTATTTTAAAATAAATGTTCAGTTTTAGCATTGATTTAAAACAAAAGTAAACAATAAAGTTTCCACTGAGATGACAAATGAGGACGAGTCACAGATGACTGGAAAATGGAAACTTCAAGAAACGCTGTTTTCTGTGCTCAAGGGAATTTGTTTTTAATGAGTACATATTGAACATTAGTTTAAGCTTATCAAAATTGAACAAAGACATGGTTTTTGCCTTTGGAGCTCTCATCCTAAGAAAGGTGAAAAGTCAGACTTATCAATAATTCCAAGAATCTAAATGTGCCAAGTTCTTGAACAGAGGACAAAGTGGGTTCATAATATGGTACCTTTTTGGCTAGGAGTATGATACGGAGAAAATAAACTGAAGTCGAAGAGCCTCAGCTTAACTTAGACACTGTTGCTGTCTCTGATAGAAGCCCCTTCTACCTCTACCTTTTTCTTTGTCAATAAACTGAATGTCATCTATATTCTGCCTCTCCTTTATCCCCTCACATACGGAGATAATACACCAGGGACTTAAGGATATATGACTTTTGGAGCTAGACTGCTTTGTTCCGAATTCTAGGTGCAGTATTTCTATACTGTGTAACAGTAGCCAATATTGCTTTGTTATTCTGTCTTAGTTTTGTATTTTAGAAAGGTTATTATCAAAATTTACATTATAAAAATATAGTAAATTCAGTGATCAAGTAGGTGAAACATTTTTAATATTCTTTGGCAAACATTTTTAATATTCTTTGGCACATAGTAAGTGATAAACATTTGCTAATGAGACTTGTATATTCTATTCCATAAAAATCTCTTTGACTGTCTTCCAATACTGCTATCTTATTTTGGCCTGATTTGGTCCCAGTTGGAATTGTGCCCTAACTAGTGTTGTATCCTCCTCCCTCTCTGCTCCCCTCTAACTTGATGCTTTACATGCTTTTGCTTGTTTATAAATACTCAGGTCCGATGTCATCTCTGTCAAGCCTTCTCCGATTTCCTGCTCTAGTACAGTTAAGGCTATCTGTGGTTTGCTCATTTATTCCAGCTGGAGACTACTGCATTTACTTCACATCTCATGTCCCTTAGACCATTCTCACATTGAAAGTGGGGACCTGAATTTATTGTGTCGATGTAGCAGCCTAAGCACAGCCTCTGGTACAAAGTAGATGCTTATTGAATGCTTGAGTAGTTGAATGAAGGACCTCTGCCCGTAGGTGCTTGGCTTACAGTCTTTGTTTCAAATGCTGAAATGAGCACACATAAGGAGAAGCAGCTATGCATGTGTGGTGAATGTTGGAGGAGTTTATAAAAGGGCATTTGGTTACCTTTAGAATAACCAGATTTGAATATTTGAAACTCAAGAAAAGGCAAAACTTCTGTGAAAATAGGAGGTCATCCACAATCTTTGCAAGAGATTTTTTTTGGAATTTTTCTCAAAGTTTACTTGCGAATCAGTTTTTTAACCATTGCATATCACATCTGTGATGGTGAAATGTGTATCCCAGATGCAATAACGACAATTACTATAGTTAATCTGCATGAGTAGTCAATTTGCCCCTTGGACAGTACTAGCCCGAGACCCAGAGCCACGCAGAAACAACATCAGGAAAGATGTGCTTGACTTTGGACCAGAAGCCAGAGTTGTGGAGGAAGTTGAGCTTTGTTGTTTTTGTATGACCTTTTGGACAGCCAGTTTCCCTGTTCTATAGAACACTTTCTATCCTTGTCTTCCCTCTAAATTGTCAGATATACTACCTCCTTGCTCTATTTCACATTCATGGCTTCTTTTTCTATAATTGTTGTTACACATGTGTGTATATACGTGTATATTTCTAAATATATAAATATGCTTATCTTTGTAGGCATGTGTGAGTGCCATGGCACACTTGTGGAGGTCAAATGACAACAACTGGTAGTCAGTTACCAGAGATGGAACTTAGGTTATCAGGGTTCAAGGCTGCAAGGGTCTTTATCCACTGAGCCCCATTTCCTTGATTTCTACTACCTTCCAAAGTCCCTTTGTGCTGCTTACATTCATGAAATATCACCCTGCCTAATATTGCCAGGGTCACAGAAGTTTTTCTTCTAGTCCAGCCAGCTTCAGTCCCTCAGGGCAAAAGCTCTTTGCTCTTTGAAGAGGCTTGGTTGAACTAATCCACACTAATGTGTGAATACCTGATAGCCCCCTCATCTCGGAAGCCAGAGTTATTATAATCTCAGCAGGCTTCTGGTTAGCTCACATGAACCTGTAATCACTGTAATTTTTGGTAGTACTACAGAGCAAACAATGGGGCAGGAGGAAGCACGATTGGAGATAAGAGGGAGTTTCACAACAGCAGAAGCTATTTTGAGACTGCACACTCCTTGCTTAAAACCATTACTTAATTTCCCTTCTTGGCCTTCCCCCTTACATTGGTCCTGTATATTCTCATGCACAGACTTGCTATATGCATCAGGTTGTGTCATTTTTTCCTCATGGCTACATGGCAGTTCTGGGCAAGGTGTTGTTGTTAAGTTGTTTTACTGGGAAATAGAATTGCATTGAAAAAGAGGCTCCTACAATCATGTAGCTTGGTCTCTTAGGAAGACTTCTAACAGTGGGACCAGGACCTCTCCCTGGCGCTTAGCTGGCTATTGGTAACCTGTTTCCCGTGCTGGATTACCTGACCCTGCCTCAATGTAAGGGGAGGAACTCGGTTTTGCCTCAACTTGATGTGCCATGCTTTGTGCAAGGCCATGGTAGGCCTGTCCCTTTCTGAATTGAGATGGAAGAAGAGTAAATGGGGAGGGGAACCTGGTTGGTATGTAAAATAAATTAAAATGTTATTTAAATAAAATTAAAAAGGAAAAGAGGCTCCTGAAGATTACAAGCGGTAGGGTGTTTAACCTCAGCCTTGGCTTGTGATTTGTTAATGCAGGGTCCCATCTTGGCTTCTATATTTCATTGTCCAGGGCCTTCTTCCTTTAATTGGTAGTGTCTGCATTCCTGGGTGGCTGATTGTTCTGTGTGGCTCCTGGTCTGCTTTTTCTTTAGGCTCGGATTCCTAACAACCTTTATGCTTCTTATACTCTGAACCAGGCTCAAAGGCCTTGTATGCTAAATTTCTGTCCTCAAATTTGAGTCCAATGTTAGCAAAATCCAAAGATCACATTATAAGACTACATTTTTTTCTTCTTAATGAAAGCCAACAGGCCTCCCAGCCATTTCCCAAGACACCCTGGAGATAGTGGCTAATGATCCGCATCAGTTAGCCCACATAGCTCCTGCAGCTTCCGCCCTCACTGCCCATACTCCATGGTAATCCGGTTTGCAAACAGGCTCTTTCTCTTGGGAAATCCAGTTGCATTTTATTTTTATATTGTTCACTGTGTTGATGTCCTTGATATTTGTTCCCTGCCAGTCTGTGTGAAAGAATAGACAAGGAAATGTGGAGCTAAAGAACAGAGATTCATTTGTAAACCTAAATAAGCTTCTAATTGGATAAGATTTCTTAGATCTTTAATCAAAATTATGTATTCCTCTATTTTGAAAGTTGAGGTCATGTTAGCATTATGCCTTCCTGGGTTTCAGTTCTCTACTTAATCGTGTTTTGTTTATTGGGATGTATTAATTGTGGATGCTGCTGGGTTGCATTAAGACAGATTCCTTTGAGTATATGATGTGCTTTGACTGTATCCACCCCATCCCCCTGACTGCTTCACTCCTTCCCATCATTCTGCTAGTCTCCTTCCTCCTCCCAGCCTCTCGTTTGCTTGTATAGTTTCCTCTCGACTGTCCTCCATACCATTTGTGTTACTGGGTATTGGCAATGTGCAGCAATTTGCTTGATTGAACCTACTGTTTAATATTTTTGCTCCATCTAGTGGAGCATTGATTGCCAATATTGGATTTCAAAATGTGTTCTTTCATCAACACTGGTTGAAATGAGAATTTAATAGAATCTAGCAATCCATTTCTACAGACTAGTAATTAAAAATGATAGAATAGACTTCTATCATTTTTAATTACTAGTTTGTAGAAATGACTAGCTTTAGGAGGCACGCTTCATTTTTTCAGCATTCACTAGATTAGGTGGTGACAAGCCTATGAAACACATTTCTTCACTCTCTCAGCTTTACCAATTTTGCCTTTACTTAGAAAATTGACAATGAGCACTGCTTTTATTCTATCTAAGCATTTCCTTTTCTCAATACAGTTCATTAGTCATTTAGTGAGTCACTCCCACATCCATCTCTTCCACAGTTATTTATCTGCTGTGCTGAGTATGCTGCCAGTCACAGGGTCTATCATGCAAGCATCGAACAGAACCAGTTTCTGTGTGCTGCTTGCTATTATAGTCTTTTGTTTGCGGCTTGTGACTCATATTTTAGTTTGGGAAGGATAAAACCCCTTTAATAATTTCTTATTTAACTATTAAAAATTAAGATTAGAAAGAAAAGAACCTACCTCTGCTGACATGATTTTTACAAAATTTATCTTTTTGTTATCAATTTGATATTTGTGAGGCACTGATTTAGGGATTATAAAAACATAAAATCTAACCTTATATGAGTAGGATTTGGTGTGTGTGTGTGTTTGTGTGTGTGTATGTAGAAAGATGGGGAGGGAAAAGAAACAAGCAGCTATAATCGAAAGAGATAGGAGATATATTCCTCAGGAGACTAGAACCCGGCATCTGGTAAGGGATTGTGGGAGGGTTTCATGAAAGGGGTGTTCATGAATACTTAAGCATGGCTAGACGTTTCTTTGGTTGACAGGGAGCACAGAATTCCAAATGGAATCATCTATGAAACTAATTGGGCACAATAGAATATCGGATGTTTAAAATGTATGCCAAAAAATGCTGATTTATACATGAAAGGGAACCTCAAATTGACATTGGAAAGATATTTCTGGCACAGGTATAGATCAACACTTCTGCAACTTTTGTTTTTCTTTTTTTTTTGTTTTGGTATAGTGTAACTTTCACGAGTTACTCCCTATTCCTCCCCATCACTACATGAAAACTTAGGGAGGATAGTGTGCTTAATATTTGTAGTTTGCAGTTTTCCTTAAAATAAACAACACTGTGTGTGTACCCACGTGTGTGCATGTGTGCGTGTGTCCCTAATAAACACTGAATTAGATGTCAGAGGCCTGATTATGGTTTTCCATTTATCTCAGCAGCTGTTACCAAGCTGAATCATTTAACGATGTTGTTTTCTTACTGGTAGAATGATGAGAGCATTGCCTTCTTGAGGACCAAGTTAAAATGAAAATGAAAATGAGATATTTAAGAATTAAGAAGTATAATAAAATACTAGAATTTTTTCTGGTTGAGATTAAGCTGTACTTAACACAACTAAATATCTTACTTAGTATCTTGATAGGAAAATCAGATTGGCAAGTAATTGACAGATGGGGATATTTTTATTTGTTTATTAATCTAAAAGGTTTGAGCTTGTGTTTGGGGAGTTCAGTTAGTTTATTTTTATTTTTTCAAATTAAAATAATAATGGGGCTGGAGAGATGGCTCAGCGGTTAAGAGCACTGGCTGCTACCTGAGTTCAATTCCCAGCACCCGCATGGTGGCTCACAACTGTCTATAATGGGATCTGATGCCCTCTTCTGGCCTGCAGGTGTACGTGCAGATCACTCAGACATAAAATATAAATAAAATAAAATAAAATGATAAAAATTTAAACTTAACCAATATCCTAGTACATATATTCTAACCCCTTTTAGGTTCTTTCTTTATCTTAGTAAATTATGTATATTTCATGGTCAACTTTGAATAATTAATATTGGTTAAGTAGTGTGACTTTCCATCTGTTGTATTGCTGTGTAGTCAGTTATATGCTATGAATTTTGTTCCTTACTATTTTTTAATAAATTTATTTATTTTAAATTCCAGCCACAGTTTTCCCTCCCTCCTCTCCTCCCAGTTCATCCCTTGTGTCCCCCTTTGTTTCCACCCCACCCCAATCTACTCCTCTTCTACTTCTGTTTACAAAAGGGCAGGTCTCTCATGCCATCAGCCAGCCATGGCATATCAACTTGCAGTGAGACTAAGTACCTCCCCATGTATTAAGGGTGTGTGCAAGGTGACTGAGTATGAGAAGTAGGGTCCCAAAAGCCAATAAAAGAGTCAGAGACAGCCCCTGCTCCCATTGTTAGGAGTCCCACAAGAAGACCAAACTACACAACTGTGACGTATATACAGCAGACCTAGGTCAGTCCTATGCAGGCTCCCTGGTTGTCAGTTCAGCCTCTGTGAGCCCCTATGAGCCCATGTTAGTTGACTCTGTGAGTTTTCCTGTGGTGTCCTTGATCCCTGACAATCACATTTGACCAAATTGAGAGGCCAACTGGTGGAAACAGATGCAGACCCACAGCCAAATATTAGGCAGAGTTTTGGAAATCCTTTAGAAGGGGAGAAAAGATTGCAGGATCCATACTATTTTTTTAACAAGGAGATTTATTGACCTATCCAACGCATAGGAATGTTTCATCTTAATGTATGTGCACCATGTATGTGCCTGCTTAATGATGGAGGCGAGAAGACAGCATCTCTCCCTCCAGAACTGAAGTTACAGATAGTTGTGAGTCACCAGGTTTGATCGGGAAACTGAACCTGGTTCTGGCTCTCTGCCAGAACAGCCATTACTCCTAAACACTGAGCCATCCCTACTGCCCTGAGTTTTGACCTATTCTAAGGATATCTAAGAAATTTCAGATTTTGTTCTTTAGGATTGGGATGTTATGAAATCCTAGTCTTTGCTTCCTTTCCCATTTTTCTCCTAATCCACAGACAAGTTATCAGTAGCAGTAAAAGCCTTAGCCATTCCCTTTCCTTTGCTCCATAGTATTGAATGCCAATACTACTGAAATCTGGCAATTCTCCTGTAGTATGAACTTGGGTGCTTTAGGAATATGAATCATTTCTTTTAATATAAAACGTTAATAGGGTTCCAAAAAGCCAGTAAAAGAGTCAGGGACAGCTCCTATTCCCACTATTAGGAGTCCTACAAGAAGACCAAGCTACACAACTGTAATATGGGCACAGAGTACCTAGGTCAGTCAGGACCTAGGTGCAGGCTCCCTGGTTGTCGGCTGTCACCTCCTTGACTAACCCTTCTTTATACCAATGATTTTCCAAATATGCCATATATAGACTTAAGGACAGAAAGCTCTAGAAACAACCTACCTCAACCATGTTCTGAGCTATCTTACATCTTAGCAGCCAGAAAGCTGTCGTGAATGTGTTAAGAAGATGATATTTAATGTGAAATTGGAGTGAATTATAGTAAGCCTAGTAGACACTTGTTACAACTAATCAAAGATATCCAATACTTATTAATGGGCATTCATTGGTAGTTTTTTGTAATCACACCTCTCCCCCATTCCCTTTACAACCTTGAAATTATCTAGCTAGAAGAATTTCAGTAAAATATCTATTCTAATGAAATGATAATGTAAACTTGATCTGTCTTTCCTGTCCGGTCTAAAGAAAATACTAGTATAGTTACTCTGTTTTCTATTGTACTAAATGGGTGAATGGTCTGACTTAGTTTGTTTTCAATCCCTGATATCATTAATGTGCAGTTTTAAAACATTATTCTGGAGACAAATTAAGCAATTTTTATGTCCTCCTAACTACTAGCCCTTCCTGAAGATTACTTGAGAAGATGTGGCACATTTCCAAAGTTACATACCCTCTGTATTTTCCTCTGTATTTAATTTTTTTCTTAAAAATTAGTATAAAGCTCTCAATAAAAAACAAGGGTATGTAGACAACTCTTAGCTTGGAAATCTTACGTCAGAGAGCATACGCTTTCAATTATTAGCTACTTTTTGAAATTATTAGCTCTTACTCTTTTTCCATTTGAACATGAAAGCAGTGATTATGATGAAAAGACTTTTTCATTGTTGACATAAATGAAAGCATCATGGCTTTTGCATCCTTGAATAAATCTTAAGATATCATGCATCCATAAACAGGATGAAACAAAGCTTGAATACTTACTGAGTATTCGACATTGTACATAATGAGATGTGATTCCACAGAGTGAAAATACTGATATTCACACGCCTAAGGACACTGCTTTCTATATTAATCTCCTAGCATAACAGTTAACCCTTTAAAAACTACCGCTTTCTTCTTACACGTAGGTATTCTCCTTTAACAACCTGTCCTTGAAGATATTGAACCAGGATCAAATAATTCACCCTGTTTCCCATCTCTTTCTGTGCTCCTCATGAATTCCTTTAGTTTATTGAATGCCTCCAAGGTGAATACTTTTGCTTTACTGCTAGTGATAAAACATAGTCACAGTTTCCCCCAACTTAACAGCTGTTTTCTAAAGGTCACTTGTCCATCTTTCAGCTATTCTGCTGGCATCTTTCATCTGTCCTCTGTAATTTTGGAACTAGAGGTACGACATACCTAACAATAAAGTGAAGCTCCTGTCTAACAGGGCCCATCTCCCCCACCATTCTTATATTCTCCTTGGAGGTTTGAGCAGGGTTTAGGAAGATATTAGTAGTGTGTACTTTGAAATCTGGAAAAGTGGGTTTCTTGAGCTCACGTGGCCCCATTCTCTGCCTTCTGCCCTTATTGTCACCCTTTTGATCAATTCTGTTTCATGTAATGAGCATAGGATCAAAGTGATTTCTTATGTATTGTATGCTAAACATTAGAATAACGCAAGCCCCTCTTAAGAAAAATTGGATATTACAGAAAAGAGTACAATTTAGGGTAAATCTACAAGGATGGGTTTCTCTCAGAAAAGGAGATGGAGGGGGTAAAAATGCATGCCAGGAGGACCTGTGGATCAAAAGCAAGAAAGAACAAAGCAAACTGGTTATGACAGAGGGAACGACAGCCTGCTAATTCTGGGGTGCTACAGCAGTGAGCTGAAAGAGCCAGCCAGCCACTGTGTAGTGGATCCTTGCTGCACTTCCTGCCTGATTAATTCTGCTGTTGATCCATCCACTCACTCAACAAATGATTTCTCATAACACAAAGGATAAAATGCAAATCTTTTCACTGTCATGCATTGTCTTCTGCTCTGCAGTCTTTTGTATGCCTTAAAAATCCACGTCCCTCAACACTGCCACTTTCTTTGCAGCCACTCAGCCACCGCCAGCTGTAAGTCAGTATTTAGCCTCAGTTGCAGCACAGTTTTCATTCTTCCTCTGTTCTGGCACCCTGGTTCTGTGCCACGAAAGCTTCTTCACCATGTTTTTTTTTAGCTGATTCCCTCCCTCAGTCAGGAGCTTCTTGAGATTAAAAAAACTGTCTCTCTCGTTCACTTGTCTGTCAGTATCATTACGCATAGTATATAAAACAGGTCATTCCAAGAGTAAATGAATTTTGAGTACTCACTGAATACTAAAATTTTATCGTATGTAGCTTTATTTAAAAGAGTGATCTAGAAATACTATGATTGAATCATTAAAACGGGAGATGCAGGGAGAACAGTTACAAGCGTTTCTTTTGAAGTAGCTTGTTTGTTTAGACAAACCAATAGGAGGTAGATTCCTGGAAAATTGATGTAAGAGAAAAAACACAGTATTTAATGACTGGCTAGGATTTAATACTATCTGTGGTATAGAGGAAAGTGTGAAAGATAATAAAGATTTAAGACCATATTACAAATAATGAACACTGATCCTGGCAAAAATGGGCTTATTTTCAGGTAAACATGTTTTGTCTGAGGCAGAGCTCCTGATGCAAGCATCTCACCCTGCCTCTGCTGGGAGATGAGCGTTTTCTTCCTGTTCAGCTTTCTAAGCTCTGGATTCACTCAGTTCTCATTTTCATTTCTGATCAGGAGATTAGATGTGAAATATAAATAGTTCAACCACACTGACTCTAATTTTTTTTATCAAGGCAAGGTGTGCAGGACATGGACTTTTGTATTTGCAAAGCTTGTTTCTGTTTCTGGGAGCCACAGCTGAAGTGTTATACCAGGCAGATGCACTGGGGTGCGCTACTGTGTAGTAGCAGAGCCTAGCTGTGCATCACAGCTCTTAACTTTAAAACTCCAGAGAATTTGATGAGAGAGGGATCCACAAGAACATGACAAATGATGAGAGTTCAAACCTTAAGAGAAAAATGGGCTTATTGGTAAGAAACCTTTCTTTTCCTTTATTTACTACTGTTACTTATTCATTCAAATGGCAAGCCTATTATTTTGAGATGTGGCTGTGTAACGGTATATAAAAATCAATTTTATATGTATTGTAGAATTCAGGAGACATATTGGTAACCATGTAAAAATCATAGGGTGTGTGTGTACAGCTTGATTTCTTTTTTACAAAACCTCTAAGGAATTTTTACTTTACTTCAGACTGTGGAATGGATTTATTTATATAGCATAAATGTAATGCAGGTTGAGAAATATGTATTTTTAAAAGTTAAAATAAAGAATAGTGACTTGTGTGGCGATAGATAATTTCACTTAGTCACCAGAAGGTGGCACACCAGTTTGTTCTTATATACACAAAAGAAAAGGAACAATATTAATAAGAATGTAAAATAACCTGTATTTAAAGATATTTTAGTATATTATATGCATAGGAGTAATAGAACTGGCATTTGCTTGGCAAGGCTTAATAAGAAGTAATGGCAATCTGTTATACCTTTTTATTATTTAACCATAATATTTTTGTGTATAGCATTTTTAAAGTAAGCTTTGAAATAGTATTGCCATTAAAGAGATGCTGTCTTTAATATATCATTTTCACAAAGAAATAAAATTCTCTACAGCTGTCATTTTTTGTAGAGAGCCCTTTGACTTAAGAGAATATTTGGATAATGTCTTTGTCATGGTCTTTCTAAAGATTCTCTAGACTTCGATCTAGTTATGACTTTAATAATGCACTAATGCTTGTGAAATGATCCAGAAAAAAAGATCCGAGATGGCTTATTTTGAGGAAAATATTAGGTAAGGCTAATGTTTGTTTTGTATAAGCTGATAGCAACATCAATGCAATAAATGCAAATAAATTATGCATTTTTTTGGAGTGCCTCAAACATCTGCCAGCAAATTGTCTTTTTTTTAAGGAGAGTTGACTGTCAGCAGCATATACTGCAGTGTTTCTGGTAGTGGTCTCTATTTTTAAAACTGTATTCCTGAGGCAGTACCAGAAGAATGTCTGTCCAGTGTTGAGATGTTTATGTATACGTTTGTGTGTGTGTGTGTGCACGCGCACGTGCGTGCGTGCGTGTGCATGCATGTGTGTATCCCAAAGAAGCTGGCTATATTAGAAAACTTTATGAAAAAAAAATCCCTGAAATTTACTGTACAGGGGATTATAGATCTATTTACCTCTTTTTATTAATTATAAGCAGTATGGAAATAAGAAAAAAGGTAGTAAATTAACCTAGAAGAACATGAGCCATATGTTCTCTGAATGATTAGAATGTCTGTCATTTGCTTTCTGGTCTTTATGACAAAGCAGTGTATCAGAAAAGAGCTGACCTTTAAGTGTAAAAAGCTAAAAAAAAACCTGACAAATCATTCCAAAGGCTGAGGTATATCTACTGAAAAAAAAACAAAAAAAACCCAAAAAACCCCACAAAACAGTTTCCTTCTATGCTAATATGATTAGCTTGGCCTTGTAGATCAGCTGCAAATCAATGTCGTACTTAATGCCAATCTGAATTTTATAGTTTCTGAAATATTAAGAAAGCTTCCAAAAACAAATTGAATCTTATGATTTTCTGTTACATTTTGTAAAACTAATTTATATAGTGGTAAACTGTTCTGTATGGCCTTAAATGTTTAGATTTTACAAATATGGCCTATTAAATTACATTAAATATTTTCAGGTTGTGCATTGAAAATTTTGAACCAAATACAATAAAGTCACAATTAACCAGATTTTTTTTTGCACTCCACTTTCAGGAGACGGAGGCAATTGTCTTTAAAACAAGCCGATTTCAAGGATATATTCAAAAAATCAACTTCAGGGTATGTCTAAGGGTCTACATTTTTCTGTACCTGTTTTTTCTGATAAGAATTTATTTAATAAGAGACCCTGAAGTATTTGAAGACATTCAGTTATCAATTAAACTTCCATGGTTGTCTAGGGTGTGTTGATTAAGAACTGTGTTAATAATATTTGCATCATTGTGTTGTACTTTGTATTTTTCAGTTCCAGTTCACAAACCTAAGTTCATTTGGCTTTATTATCATTGCTGTGGGATAAACAAGGGAAGTAGCATTTTTCTCTAATTTACAGAAGTGAAAAATAGCACTTGAGGTCATTAAGCTAATTAGTGTCAGAGCTGCAGCCAGCCCACGGGTCTCTTGTTCTGTCCAATTTTGCTAATGGACGAAGTTTAAGACCAGTGTGTATAACTTTGAAACCGAATTGCATAATCAGTCTAACTCCCACTGTTTTCTAGTTCCTGTACTTCACACTTTTTGCCACTGTGCATTTGTCTGTCTGCCTCTGTCATCTGGGCATCTTGCTCTCAGACTCTCCTTGACCTGAGAGGCTCTTGAATGTGGGAGGGCATGATAGGGGCTGTGGATACTGGTTTGACAGTGGTGAGGAGCCAATTCAGTGTGCTAAGGGGGTCAGTCCATTGATGGAGAGGAACCTGAATATTACTGTGGCTTGCGTATCTTGGGCAGGGGTTAGTTACCTTGATTTTAAGGCAGCCTTTCCCCAAGCCTAATAGACCTGGTGTGATAATGTGTCTGAGTACTTGTTTAAAATGCAGAGTATGAGTCCCCACCCCCAGACTTTAACATTTTATTCACCCCAGGTGATTCTTCAAACACTAATGTTTGAGAGCGTTTGCCTTAAAGGTATAAAAGTTTGCTGTGCCTCGCTATTGACTCTTGAAGAGCCAAGGGAAGAACATCTTTTTCTCAGCAGAATCTATGCTTTATATCAAAGCATATCAGCTAAGACAGTCGGGACGAGGGACAGACAAGGGTGAGGAATGAAAGGCAGCATTTGTGCACATTTCTGTGTCTATGCCTGAAGTGTATCACCGTGACTTTTGAAGACTGAGGTGTTTTAGAAAGGCTTGTTTCTCTGTTTTAAACTTAAGGAAGGTAAAAGGCAGAGGAAAATGTCACTAAGAGATGAAAAATAAGTTTTGGTATTTTAATTATTTTAAGTTTTGGTATTTTAATAGCTAAATTTTGCCAGATTTTTAATTTGAAAATATTTTTAAAGAATGTCTGAAAAAGTAGGCTGTCCAAACTGCTGTGTAGTCAGAGCTTCACAACATCCCATCTCCTCCTTTGGATGTGTCAGATGAGACTGAGAGAGCTATGCAGTCTGGTCACGTGTGCTCTTCTGTGTATTTGAAACATTTAGCAAAGTTTTCCATGCTTACTCATGACAACTAATTCATCATGCTGATTCTCTCGAGGGGGTTTTGACTAAACAGTAAATTATTGATTTTGATATTTGTGATTTATAAAGCCTTTATATGACACTATGCACAGTGACTAATATATTAAAGAAGCCATGGTAGAAAGATGCATTTATTTGACATGAATGCATGGTCTTAACAAATAAATTTGCTAATGTTTTCCCTATCTTCTGCAGGAGCAGTTTAAGCTCAGTCTGGCTACTTCTTCAAGTTTTGTAGTTTTACAAGTTTTTTTATACTTTACAAATCTGAATCATGAAAACTTGTATCTCTGGAAACCTCCAAGCATAAATATTTGGTTTTAATATGTTGCAGTTTCATGGGAACTTAAATTGCTCAAACCCTTTAGTCGATGACTGATAAAAACGTTCAGCAGTGTCTAACTTAGATTAAACTGAAGAAGGAATCGTGACTGCTAGCCAATACTAGCCAATAGGAAAATGTGCTTCGGTGAGGTCCGTCCATAGCTTCAGAATGCTGTGGGGAATAAGCGATTATTTTAGACATGTACTTTGAAGATATTAAGTAGTTCTGAATGTATTAGTGGCTAGAGACAAACTTAGACATGCAAGTAGAAAACCAAAATTTAGATTACATTTAGCTTAAATGTAGGGTCAACTTAGATGATGTATTCTATTTTTACTCAAAATTGCATTTACTGAATAATAGAACATGAGATAAAGGACAAGAAATAAACTATGTAGTGTCTAAACCTGCCTCTATAATTTAGACCAAACACCATATATTTGTCATATTTCAGTACATTTTTGGTATCCTTTACCTGTTTTGGAGTACTCAAAATCACAAAAGAGAAGAATTCTAAATTAGAAAATGAGAAGACTCTAGAAATAGTCACAAAAATAGAGATCTTGACTAAGTTACTAAGTCTTCAGGACTTTCCATAGAAGGCAAATAATGGGAAATGTTGGGATTCGTGTTATGGCAATGGGTTATTGGGTTCAGGTTAGAGATGGAGTTGTTGTTGAAGATTTTTTTTCTCTTTTTTATACAATTAAATCTTTTATTTATTTATTTATTTATTAGAGACCTGGTCTTGTTACTCTGTAGCCCAGCTAGCCTCAAATCCTCCTGTCTCCAATGCCCAAGGTCTAGGACTAGAGAGGCATATGCCCCCATACACAAATGAACTTTTCCCTTTCTTTGTTTTTGTTTTTCAAGAAAGGGTTTCTCTTTGTATCTTTGGCTGTCCTGGAACTTTATAGACTGGACAGGCCTTGAACCCAAAGACCCACCTGCCTCTGTCTGCTGAGTTCTGGGATTAAAGGCATGTGCCACCGCTGCCAGGTGAACTTTTGGTTTTTGACAGTAGTAGTATCAGTCGATATATGTATAGGAAATTTAAAGTTTTAATGAATAAATTTAGAAAACAGTAATAGAAAACCATAGCACTTTTATTGCAACTTAATATAGTATTTTATAATTTTAATGACTCATTGGAATCAGCTTACTTGGAAAGGATTTCCTGCTGGCAACCCCCAAAAATGTTGTAGTTGCACTATACCCCGGATTAATAAACAGGGAGAGGAAGAGATGAAATAATCAAGTAATCTTCCAATCTCAGTTTTAGCCAAAACATCAATTTTTTACTGGGAATCTTTGCATTTAAGTATTTATTTTTCAAAGGAGTAATAGTATTTCATTAATTAAAATTGGAATGCTGAAGCAAATCTATTATTTGAAAGGCTTTATAAATGACTAGCTATTTCTAATATAGAATACAGAAAGTGTTGGCTTTCTTTAATTAGCATGATTTATGTTTGGTATACAGTGTGCTTATTATTGAAATTTTCCAACCATCATAAGTAATCATTATTATAAATTATTTTACTTTTACCAAGATGGTACAAATATAAAGATTGCTGTATTTTCTCCATTCAACTTTGTTGGTTCTGCTTCTATATAAAGTTACTGAAATAAAAACAAAGTCCTGCAACATCAAAAGTGCAAATACTTTTATTTAACAGAGCCATATTCTTAATTGTTCATTCAAATTTACTGTGGATTTTTATTTTAATTATTAAACCCATCAGTTCGAGCATGCTAATGTTCTCTTACAGAGCCACACCCTATCCCATGCTTTGCATTTTCAAATGGTTTTTATTTTGAATAAGCTTTGAAGCTTAATGTCTTATTTCTCTCAAAGTAATTTAAGGATATCTTTAGAAAGTTGCTGAGAGGTATTTATCCAGATAAATGATTATTATTTAAGGTGACAACACAGCTTTTTCAATAGATTATTTTAGTTCCATAAGTATATATCATGGGTGATTTTATTTATCCAGATGGTATCTGAGCTGGTCAACTTTTCATCAATGTGGCAAATACCTCAATCAAACAGTTTCATCTCAGAGGTTTTAGTTCAAGGTCAGCTGAATCCTGTATGTCGAAGGCAAGGTAGACTATCTTGGTGCTGGGAGCATCTGATAGACACTGCTTACATCACAGTGTCTAAGAGCAGGGGAGAGACTGGTGCCCAAGGTATATTTTCCAGAGCATACCTCAGTGACCTCCTTCCATCATTTCTTTCTACTACTACTTGCCCCTAGTAAATACAGACATTCTAGTTTGGAATTAAAGCAATTCTGAAGAGATGGGAATACTTTAAAATACTGAAGGGTAGAAAAAAAGAAAGATATAATGTAGACACTACCAGAAGGTAGGCAGCAGGGAAGGCAAGGATTTCAGAACTTACCATTCAGCATTAATCATTTTTAGCTTTAACAGCAGGAGTGAGTACAGTCAGAATCTCTGGGATTTTTGGTTCTTCAAGAACTGGAACTTTCTTCTTTGCTTAATATATTCCCTGGATATCTTCGTCCAACCACTCCTACTTCTGTCCTAAACCTGTGGCTTCTTTGCTATATTCTAGCAATAATTAGTAAAAGTATGTAGATGGCACTCAAGTAGGACTTCCAACTATAAATGTTTTATGTGAAAAGCAGGACGTTCTTTCCATTCCCCTGCCAGCCATTACTTCTCTTGCCAACAAATTTCTTTTTTTCATCTTTGGTTCTATATGTTGCGTCTCATTATTTTTTTTCAAGACAAGTTTTTTGTGTAGCCTTGGGTGTCGTGGAACTTGTAATGAAGACCAGATTGGCCTCTAACTCAGAGTTCTGCCCACCTCTGCCTCCCAAGAGCTGGGATTAAAGGTGTGTGCCACCACTGCCTGGCACGTTCTCCAGTTTTTAGTCCACTAGCTGTTTACATTACTGTTCTACCACTGCATGACATATTACTCTCAGCCACTTGAGCTATTAAAGAATCTTGTGCTTCATATTACTTATGCTACCATGGAGTAGGGATTTTTCTGTACTTGCATATGAATATGAACATAAGACAGTGGTTCTATGTCAGAAGTGGTCATAGCTGTAATTGTTCATGTCTCATAGATATGTTGTCAGACCATATGTATCTATGTAGTTCTGTTAGGGAAATTTTCAAAATAGAATATTACAATGTAGTAATCTCACGGTCCTGACTTCCTTGTTCATAATCTCCTTCCTTCTGCTCCTCATTTG